>WBNM01003831.1:187508-285115 GCA_013399055.1 Ramphastos sulfuratus | reverse complement strand
CACTAAAGACAGCAGGGCTTTTCTTCTTTCTTAATTATGTTCCCTTTCTGGTAAACTCCCAGTAAAGGCTTTCTTTTGAGGTGCTGCTGGTCAAAATGGTTTTGCTAAGGCACCCTGTCCTGTTAATGCCCATTTGTTTGCTTTTTCTCCCTACACTTCCCTTTGCATTTCATCCCAAAAAAGGAAGAGGAAAAAATAAGTAAATCCCACATATCGAATGTGCCAGTGGAGAAGCTATCAATTGATGACTGTTTGTTTGTTTGTTTTTTTTTTTTCCCTTATTCTATTTGTTTCTATGCTGTACACTGCAGAAATAGTCTAAGTTCCTTAAGACTTCTTAGCAGTTAAAATCCTACTCTGGAGTAGAAGTAACTTTAATCAGCTCAAACTATTAAAGTACCTAGAGCCTATAAAGCCCTTGAGCATTGAGAAATATAGCACTTCCTTCTGGTTTTGTATCCATGTAAAGTGTTGTAGCCTCATAAGTGTTAGGGGAATTTTCTTTGATTGTTGAATGAGAAAATAAACTTGAAGGCATTAAATCAATTCAGCACTGGTCAGGCCACACCTTGAGTCATCTGTCCAGTTCTGGGCCCCTCAATTAAAGAGAGATGTTGAGGTACTGGAATATGTCCAGAGAAGGGCGACAAAGCTGGTGAGGGGCCTGGACCACAGCCCTATGAGGAGAGGCTGAGGGAGCTGGGGCTGCTTAGCCTGGAGAAGAGGAAGCTCAGGGGTGACCTCATTGCTATCTACAACTACCTGAAAGGAGGTCGTAGCCAGATGGGGGTCAGTCTCTTTTCCCAGGCAACCAGCAACAGAACAAGGGGACACAGTCTCAAGTTGTGCCAGGGGAGGTCTAGGCTGGATATTAGGAGGAAGTTCTTCACAGAGAGAGTGATTTGCCATTGGAATGGACTCCCCAGGGAGGTGGTGGAGTCACTGTCCCTGGAGGTGTTCAAGAAAAGACTGGATGGGGCACTTAGTGCCATGGTCTAGTTGATTGGCTAGGGCTGGGTGATAGGTTGGACTGGATGATCTTGAAGGTCTCTTCCAACCTGGTTGATTCTGTGAAATAAATATCAGAAGGAAGTGGATAATGCTTGCAGCTAAAGCACTAATGGGTTTTTAAAAATAGTCCCCACATTATAGACTTTTTGTGTAAATGGTTTGATGTATCTGCCTGTTTGAGAAATCAGAAAAGAAGTGGTAGTTTGGCCAAGAAACCCCTACTTTTAGTTAGACAGCTATTTTACCATTTATAATTTTCTTGTCTATGACACTTTTTTCAGGACATACTCATTTAGGTTTCATGGGTTATGAAAAAGTGTTACCTTTCATTCATAACAGACTATAAAACCTCTTATTACATTACTAACAATTTGGTGAACATTCAGCATTACATGTGGTATACTTGGTGGGAGGAGGAACTGGTGTGTATTTTACTGTGTGCAGCAGCCACTTCATGGCAGCACGTGAATTATTAGATCAACAAAACTTGCTCCTCACAATTGTTACCTGCTCCATGCTAATCATGTGTGCCATAGCATAGTTTTCATCTGTATGAACACAGTTTTCCATTCTTAAATGCTTGATGTACCTTTTATATAATTGTTGTGGAGTTCCAGTTTGCTTTCATCTGGTAAGATTCCCAGCCAACAGGATTGGGTTTCATAAAGCAGCTTCTAAACTTTCTGCTTGTTCAAATAATTAAGGCATGGATAGTATTTACTATCCATGTATTTACACTGGTTAGTGTACACAGTGGATAGTCTATGATATCTCTTTGTTACTTTAAATGGATTTTGCTCACAGTGCAGATCATATCTTAACTGAAATTAATTGAAGGCATTTTCTTGGTGCTCTCCATGACAAGAAACTGAATAGATGAGAACTGTCATCTGCTCTGGCCTCAAAAATAACTTTTTTCAGGTCAGGGCTACTGTGCATTAATGCAGTATTTTCTGATGTGCTGATGCTATTCTATAGGTGGTGAAAGCTGTGGGGTTGTTTTTTTTTCTTTTTCTTCCAGAATTGCCCACTTGACATTTAATTCTATTGGAGTTTTAGAGGATTAGCTGTGCGTGTTAAATAGAAAAAAAATTATAGCTTCCAAGAAACAGTCTGAATTGAGTCACTTCTCAATATTGTTGTGCTGTAACCAGTTTAGAATGCTGTCTTTTGACATCTTGCTTGAGTTAGGACCACTGGAGGCATCAAGCTCTCCTCTTCAGTTGAAGGATGATCTGTCCTATTGTTTTCTTCTTTGAGATGGATTTCCTGGCTCGAGTATCTTTGTCTATTAGCCAGGCCTGCTTAGCAATATCAGCCTGCTCTAGGAATGTTAGGAGTTTTTCTTCAGCAATTTGTGCAAAGGCTTAAAGCAGAAGTAACACAAAAGGTGAATGCTTGAGACTTCAGAACATGTACAGAAACCTGTGTAACCTGGAGCTGGGATATTTTCTTGCTCTTTGCTCCCTCTTAGAGAATGGTTTTCTGTCTGGTGCCTTAAGGGAACATCATCTAGATTTTTGCATGTGTGCATCGGGTCCAGGAAGATTAAACAGGGAGCCAGTGAAACTTAACTCTTTGATTTGCCAGGGAAGTCAACAGTAAAAAGTGTACACAACCTTGAAAACATGAGTAACTACTAGCATTTCATGAATGACATTTATCCGTTTGGCTTTTTCTGTTTCCAGTATCTAATCTCTTTGTTCCATTCTTATGATACCTCACCACCTCACCTATCAGAATTTTCCTTTTTTTTTTTCTCTTTTTTTTCTTCATATATAGAACTGAAAAAATCTGTTATCATAGCATAGCCATAAATCTGGTATCATTTTTAGGGAGATATTTTAAATAAAGAAGATCTTAAAAGGAGGAGGGAACTAAGATTAAGAAATGAGATGTGGATTCCTTTTTCATGTCTGTGGCTGTGAGTCAATTTTTAACAGGCACAATGCTGAGAAGAAAAATACTTGTTTTCTCTTAAGAGCATTGCAAAGGTTAGTCTTTGAAATGTCCTGAGATTTTTGTAAAGGAGGGGGAAGCAAGGTATGTCAAATAACTGTAAGTTACTTAAAAATTATGTTAAGTGTAGCAAGTGATGTTAGTGAGGTGTCACACTAATACTGAAAGAACTGATCAGATCATCAGTAAAAGTCTGAGGAAATCTGAAATGAGAGATAGTGTATTATCTGCTTACCCTGCATACTGGAGAGAAGTTGGAGCCTAGCTGAAGCTCTACCTGATGTGATACCTGATAGATTGGGCAGCTTTTACCACCAGGTTCAACTGTATTAAGTAGAACCATTTTTGCAGAATAGGTTGATGGGCATAGATGTATAATTTGTCTGTTTCAGTTAAGAAAAGAAGGGGAAAGAAAGGAAGAGTGGTCTCATTTTTGTATTTCATGCTGATGGTGTATTGTGAGCATGGATAGACTGGTTATCTTCTGTCTCATCAGCCTTTAAATAAAGACATTTTCTAATTCTATCACTGTATGTAGAATGGCTAAAATAAGGTCATGGGTGCACCCTAAATGCTTCAGTGGTGTAGGAGGGCACAAAACCAATGTTTTGCAGTGAAGGTGCTCTTACTGTGCTGGCAGAAAGAGGAGCTAAAGATGTGATCGGTGGAGAAATAGAACAGTTACTCTTTTTTGTCTGTGTTTCTGGTTTGCTTTAGACCAAGCTAATTAGTGCTTAGTAGCAGACTTGATTAGACAGTTATATTCCATTGCTCGTAAAAACAGCTGTTTGGTGCAGTTGGTATAGCTGCAGTGATACATAAAAGAAATACAGAAATCAATAATGAGTCTTCAACTTTTAGCTTAATCTTCAGCTTGGATTCTCTTGGGTTCACTTGAATTCTGCTTTTAGCTGATACAGAAGTTAGTGACCTTTTGCTTGCTCAGCCAGAATGACCTAGTAAATGCCGACTATGTAGTTAGGCCTTATTAAAGTCAGCACAAATTAAATAGTTAAGATTCAGTAAATTAAAACAAGCATATAATGTTCTTATTGGACAAGTATTTGAGTAGGAGTTGCTTTTAAGTCTTCAATTTTGAGCTCTAGCTTTTTGCATATTTACTTGATTCCAGTTTGTTCTGTGTAGCACTGATAAGCAAGGAGGATGCATTGTTGATCTGCTGTTCAGAATGCATGTATTGGTGTTTGAAGATATACTTATGAAATAAATTCCTGAAATGGAGATGTTTAGGTTAATATGGGTTTTTTAACCACGACAACTGTTTATAACAGAGTTACAAAAATATCTCAAATTTGTTCAGGGTCTTACGGTTTTGTTTTGGGTTGTTTTCTTTGCGTTTACAGGTTTGATGATACATAATTCTGAAGCTATCTGTGATCTCTGAATGATGTCCAATTGTGGAGCTCAGACTTATATGTTGAACTCAAACAAAATGTACCATCAAAAACCGTAAAAGTTACGTTTCAGTGTGTAAATGTGACTCTCCCCTGATAAGTCATGGAGACAAACTGGCTTAACCATAATATTCTAATGTTAGATGAGTTGTTTTTCAGACTGCTGAAGTGCAGTGATCCTGCTGAATGGTGTATGTGGAGTTGGTGGAAAGATTTGGGGTTTTTTATTAATGTTTTTGTCAAAATAGTTTAAGGTAATCAGCATTGTTCAGAGTAGTATACAAGACCATGTCTGGACAGAGGAAATGCTGCATCTGCCACTGGAATCTTGTGTGATGGAGGTGAATAACATCCATTAGTTTGAGGTGTTTTTAAGTTCCCATCTAAGTATGCGATTGTGAAATATGATTATTAAAGTGTGAGATGGGTTAACATTAACCTAAGACTGTTCTGATTGCAGAAAGGCCTGCACATTTCTTAAAGGTTGAGATAATAAGAACACAGTACACTGTGTGACTGCAGGTTTGCTGTGGAAATATGAACTGCCTGGATGCCTTTTTTTCCTTTGATCTGGTTTTAAGAGTAAGAATGGAAGTGCGGTTTGCTCTATGGCCTTTAGAACTACAAGTTTGCTGCTTTCTTCAAAAGCAAGTCAAATGAGGGGGATTGAATGTAAATGGCTTAGAATAGAAAGATGATTCCTAGCTAGATAGTGTTTTCTTCTTTCTGAAGCACTGCAGAGCAATGCTATTCACAGCATCAGAGACATAAGTGTAAGACATAAGAGACATAAAAGTAAGGGGAGAGATGGTGGGGGGAGGGTGTGCTAATGAAAGACTGCTGAACTGTTCAACATCTCATCTTGCCTGAATATTTATTTATTGATTTCATCATTTCAATATCACTTTCTAACATTTATTTTAGGACAAGACCAGAGTTGTGTCTCCTATTATTGATGTAATTAATATGGACAACTTCCAGTATGTGGGGGCATCAGCTGATTTAAAAGGCGGTATGTAACTCTACTGGAATACAGATGTTTTGGTTTCTTTGTTTTGGTTTTCCCCTCAAAAAAAAAAAGGCATCAAGAATCAAAACTCATAATCACTGCAGTTGTGGAATGGACAGTTAACTTACTGTTCTTTCCTTTCATGTGTCTACTCTAAAGTTCTGTAGGTCACTTGTTTCTAGGCTTAGATTTTAATCGGCCTTTATTGTCTTCTGCTTTAAACCAGTTCATCTTTATTATACTAGTTCTTAACAGTTCATGATAACTTTTATCAATGTGCAAGACTCGTTCCAGTGTTTGTAGGATTGTGTAAATGTCAGAAGCAGCTTATGGACAGAGCTTGAGATTCTCTTTTTATAAAAGACAGGCTACCTTAGAAGCCCATCAGCAATACAGTGCCTTCAGTTTTTCTTCTGAATAAGCAGAAAGCTTTGGAATTGTTTTAAAAAATATGTGCTTTTGTTAGCCATGATTTGTAACTGTAAAAGGTAATAAGTGACTGTGAAAATTTGTGCAATTTTTGCCTTGCTGTTGCAAACTTCCCTGTTAAATTGAGTTTAGAAGTAGTACAGTTTCACTATGTCTATCTTGTGTAAACTGTTGACAGGAAATAATAAAAAGACTTGTGAAAAACTCAATAAAAATAAAGAAAAAAAATGCTCCCTTATCCTTTCCAAAGAGGTGGAACGTGACCATACACAAAAACTGTACTCAGTTGAAGTTTTAATTTTTTTTTCCACTGTTAGCAAGAATCTAGCATTTAAAATAGCTGTCCTTTGCCCTCCTTTCCCCTGTCTCCCACCCTTTTTTTAATCCGGATGAACCTTCTTGAGCAAGAGAGGGAAAAAGTGAAAAAACAAACCAATTTCAGGCCTGTTTTTTCAGTCTCTAACTGGCCACCAGGTGTTGTTCTAGTAAACTAAAATAAATGCAGTGAACTGGAGGTGAGAGGTTCTATGTCTTTTTAATTAACCCTTTGGAATAACACCTATGGTGCATATATTCACTGTATGCTAATGCATAGTTCTGTGCTATTCTCTGTGTTCCAGCTCTATTAAAACCAATCTATTCATTATACCTCAAATATGGAAATCTCTCTGCCATTATGTGGCTTTTATTGTTGTCAGCAGCAGGAGGAGGAATTCTTCCATTGAAACCTTTGATTGGCTCCTGCAGGGTTCATGCTCTGTAATTCTTCCCAAGTGAAGTAGGAGGAGATTAAGAGACCATTTAACTTGTTGATGCTTTTCATTATTCATCTTTGGAACTAAGTTTCCCAATTTAATTTTTTTTCTTTCTCCAGTACTCATTTTCTCACCTTATAAACAATAGGGGTAGATTTTAAAAAAAAATTTTTTTTATTATTTTTTTTAAAATTACTTGGAGTCTCTGTACTTTTGGACAGAGCAGTGAGAAGTTGTCTTTTTTTTAGTGTTAAAAACACAGATTTTGCACATACCACTGTTTAAATCTATTCTAAGGTCTGTTGAAATGTGAATAACATATTTCTTTTCAGTGCTCAGAAGACAGATTACCATTTTACAGGCACTACAGCATTTGGCATCATAGGACACTTTCACTGGGGCCAAGTCTAAACATGGAAACCAAACTATGCTTTCAACTTTAGATACAGTATCTGTGTGTCTAAAGCATGGAGACTTGAGACAGCTGGGGCAGCATTTTTGCCTGATCTGTTTTGAAAGGACTTAATCACCCAAGACAAGCAACCTAGCAAATGCTACAAATGTTTTGAAGAGGAGAGGGCTGAAATAATTCCAAAGTCTGACCAATACTAAATCCAAGCACTTAATACTACAATTGTGGGTCTTTTTGAGGGGGGATTTGCAGAAGTGTTTATGCTACTCTGAGAAGTCCTTTAATTACTGGAATAAAGCATGGTTAACTGAGATCTGATAATTTAGAGTATGCCTGTGATACAGTTTACACGGGATAGAATTTCATATTGAATATGGACTTGTGTTTAAAAATACTTCTTTTACAGAGTTACTGATATTATCTCACTGAGTGTAGATTTTTCCCAGAGTCAGTGAAAATGGAGATGGAAACCAGTTTTTGTGGGTAGACAGTTTATGCACTTGTTCCAAGTTCATACGAGTGTGGTGTTCCAAAAGAGACCCCTTGTGTTCACTGCAGTATCTGTAATTATATCACTTCTGCTGCAGAACAGTAGGGTTGGTGTGTCGTGTTGTGTTTTGTTTTGTTTTTTTCAAGTTCTCTCAGATGCAATTTTGCTGGGTATGTATGATGAAATGTGGTTCCTCAGCTGCATGGAAATGTTTGAGCTCACTTTACTTTTCATGCTGTAGGCTTTGCAGATCTATTGATTGTAGGCATTTTACTGTTTTGATACTTGGAGTTTTGGATCATTTAGAGAGGCTTTCATTTTAGAGTGCAGCGCTTCATGAAATAACTCAAACATGGAGAGAGTCGGCATGCATGTTGTACAGGCTGTTCAGGGTAATGTCTGTATTGTGTGAGTGTGTGATAAGTCTCTTGTGAGTTAAAATGAAAACTAGTTTCTAACTCTCCTCAGCAGTCATTACTATGCAAGTTTACAGATGCAGACAGACTGTTTATAGGACTGTAATTGTTGTCTGTTTACTGTATTTTTCCCCACTTCCCCACAGAGTAGTTGCTTTATCTTTTATGCTGGAGAAAGAAAACTACTGACATCTGTGCACCAGAAATCCGGAGATTACTCATTACATGACTTCATAGGATCTAAATGTGTTTGGCAGCAGGCAGTCTGTATAGGGCTGATTTGCTAGGTGTACTGGGAGAGGGCAATGGACCTTGTGTAGTTATTTAATAGGTACTCATGCTTATGAGTATAACCCAGCTCAAAAACTGCTATGAAAGTGTTCCCCATAGGAAGTTTTATCTTTGTGTATCATTGCTGCAAGGAGGTAATTCAAATAATTGTCAGGTAGAAAGCTGCCGTAAGTGACATGTTGAGCTTGTCTGTTCTGAGGATCTTTATATGCTTCTCTGTTGAACTCACAAAAGGACCAGACCAGCTGTTGCAGTGTACACATATAAGGGAAGTAAAGTATCGGTGCTCTAGCACTAGCCTCAGCTTAAAAAAATGATGCCATTAGAAGCATGCAGTGGGAAAGAAGGAAGTTGGTGAATGTTAAGTGGGAGCTATATAACCTGATGTGACCTTCATGATGGAGAGCTGCTGCTGTTAAAGGAGCACCAAGAGTATAACAAAGCCTGTGTGAATATAAATATATGATCGTGTTGCAGGAGTTGAAATGCAGTTGTATGGTAAAGACTGTTGGAAGCATTTGCAATGGCTGGAAGATCTTCATATGATGTTTTGTTTGATGTAAAGATATGAGATGTTGGATTCTTATATAAGGCTTTTGTTACTTGTTGACTGGCTTGCTTTCATTTGTGTGATAGATGGAAATAAGAAATCAAAGTTACTATGCATTTGACATTACTTTTTTTTAAATTGTCCTGTCAATATCTTTACCTTCCGTCTGGCATCCTGCTTGTTTGTTTCCTACTCTGAAGTTAGTACAAGTTTAAATTCTTAATTTAAATTACAGTACTGAGTGTTTTCCTTTAACTTTGTGTTACTACAAGTTGAATGATGAGCACAGTCTCTTTGACATTGTACTCTTGATATTTTTCTTCTTGAAGGCTTTGATTGGAACCTAGTATTCAAGTGGGATTACATGACACCAGAGCAAAGAAGAGCACGACAAGGAAATCCAGTTGCTCCCATAAAGTATGTCTGCATTACCACTTCTTCCCCTACAGATTTTTGTTAGCAAGTAAAGAACTTAAAAATTCCCTTCTCAGAGTCTGAAAGGGAATCTTTTACTACAGCTTTCATTAATATTGAAATTTTATTCATATATATATATAGCATTACGAAGCTCTCAGAAATAAATTATGAATTATATATGTATCTTAAAAGTACTTTAAAGCACACTAGCAGAATATTTAACCATTAAAAAAAAAAACAATTTTATTTGAAGTTGGTGTGTTTTGAGGGTTGAAAAGACAGCATCGGATTTAATGTTTCACTCTTGGCCCAAATTGTCACCCTCTACATAAGGAACTTGTGAACCAAAATATGGACATTTGGAAACTGCCTCAGAAGGTGGTCAGAGCACTACACATCCCATAGAAATATGTACAGACAACATTTGAAGTGATAGATCCAAAAGTATTCAATGGCATCGAAGATTTTTTTTTTTTCAAGGAGGTATCAACCTTGAGGTGCAAATGGTTCTGCAAGTATTTTTTTTTTTTTTTTTTTTTTGTCTGTTTAGGACACCCATGATAGCTGGTGGACTGTTTGTGATGGACAAATCGTATTTTGAAGAACTAGGAAAGTATGATATGATGATGGATGTTTGGGGTGGAGAAAACTTAGGTATGTATATTATTTTTANTTTAAATATTATTATATTATTTAAATTTATCTTGAAAGAAAGCAGGTTTCATGTGGCCTTTACTGTTAGTCATATTTTGTGCAAGGAAGGTTAAAACTAAAGCTAAAACTTCACATGCATAATTTGCAAAATCTCAAGAATTTATTTCCTTGAGAAAATTATATGTTAAACATGAGAGAATAAAAATATTTATTCATTAAGCAGTGAATTATTTTGCAGAAGTTGCCTGAAAAAATTACAGGGTGTGGATAGGCAATTACTTTAAAAATTGCTATCCTGCTTGAAAGCTGCATCCTCATCTGAGGTTATTGATTGAAATACAGTAATAAATGCTGGCAATTTAAGACACGTTTTAAGATGTTGCTGAAATTTCTTGTGAAAGGTAGAACACTTCAGCCCTGTGAGGTAATTATAGCTGAGAAGTGTTTTTTGCTGTAGTTCCTTATTTTCAGATGTTTAAGTGAATGGGATTTAGGAAACAGGGAGGAAGGGGTGATAAATTTGTGCTTTATCCTTTTCTTGGACCTGCTGATTAGATCTGGCTTTGATTGGGCTTTGCTGTTTGCATTACAGTATTGCACAGCTTTTCTTCAATTAAGATCAATTCACTTGTGCTGGAACAAAGATTTGGGAGGATCTGAACTCTACAACTTCAAGATTTCCAATCTGTCAATTTGGTTTTTTTTTTGTAGGGCAGAGATGTCAGACTTTCTAAGTAGTGTGTGTTAGGACCAGCTCTAAAGATAGAAACTTCTCTTCTGCACATGCTAGCTGCAAAACACTAAAATACCTTAAACTTGTAAAAATCTGTGAGTATTTTCAGTTACTGAAATATGCCTATGCATTGAGCTTGGCCTACAAGGAAGTGTCTGCTGTATACAGCTCACTAAATATGAAGCCACAGTAACCAAAACTTTAACACTTCTGTGAGGAACTTTAAAGGGTGGAAGAGGCATCTGTACAGTCCAGTCTCTGACCTTTGTGCACAGTCAACAAAGAAACTTGTTAAATATTTTGAACAATTTATGCATTTCTGTTTTCTCAGTATTTTGGCTGTATATTGCTAAATTGTATTACTATGAATAATGTAATTTTTCTTTTTTTTTAAATGTCCTGGAAAAACATTGGCTAAACTCACTATAGCAATACTTGCATTTACTCTGAAACCTCTTCTGCTACTAGGGAACTTAAATATTTGATTAACTTCTAGCATGTACTTGAGTGACTTTTTCTGAAAATTTTGCATCTGCTTTTGTGCTTTGATAATTGAGGCTTTGAAAGTAAGAAAAGTCACAAGCAACAGCCTCTTACTCAAAGTGAGAAAAGTGCATGCAAAAAGCTGTTCACAATGTTTCTGCTGTGTTCTATTCCCCCACCCCCATGGGAAGGAGGAGATGGAGACTTTGGGATGTCTTTGCTCTCTGAAAAACCTAAGTCAGTCAGTACAACAGAGAGCGAATGATTTGCTCCTAGCTACCAGACTTACTGAAGATGAATAAAGATCACATGGTGTATGATTTAATTGGCAGTAAATGACACATGCACCAGATACTAGAAATCTGCAACAGATGAATTAGAATTCAACACGCACACTCATCAGGTCTCTACTTTCAAGCATGTCTTCTGGATTAGCACCTTGATGCTGCATGCAAATAACCTGCTAGGTGGACTTGAAAAATAATTCTATATGTTCTACTTTATGAAATGCAGCATTTTTCCTTCAAGCACATACAAAGCAGCTGTTGTCTGAGATTTTGTTCATGTTGGTAGTCTCAGCTTTACAGATGTCGAGGTGGTCCTGCAGTGTTTTACCTAAACTAGCTGAGAGGCAGCTCTTACTATGAAGATGCGGTGGTAAAATGTGAGTGATAACAAATGCTTGCTGTGCAAAACTTTGATGCAGCTTTGTTCAGTCTCTCCTTGAATTTGTAAATTTTAATTCAGAGAATCTTTATAATGAGGAGGCTTGGAGTGTACTGCTGAACTGGATAGGCCTTTTGCATCTAATTTGGAAACCTAGATTTTTCTTAGTAGTTTTGCTAAAATCAAGCAGAGTAAAACATTTGTTCTTCTGTAATAATACACATTTGTTACTGAGAGGTGTAACAATCACACATGGCTGAAGAATGTTTTGTGCTCTTTATGACTTTTTAAGGAAAAAAAGCGTCTGCTGAAGTTGTTACAAGAGCAGCATTTCTTCTTGCACTGTTTGAGTACAGGAAAAAAATCTTCAGGAAATTTGAGGGTTTTTAAAGTTTTGGTTGCTCCCGTTCAGGCTTTAGAAGCTGTCTTGGTGCAAGTAAGAATTAATTTGCTTGACCCTATTTACTAGTCCTTTACTGTCTTTCTAGAATTATTTTGCATCATTTTCTTGTTTGTGGTGTTTGGGGTTTTTTAATTCTTCAGAATTTAAGGTGCCAAGAAGTGTATATATATGTAGGTTTACCTTTCTGGGAATTTATGAAGGGAGAATAAGATTAATGTATACAGCAGAGGAAGCTATGAATAATGAAAAAAAGTTGACACAAGTTATTTCTAAATTACTTTTAAAACAAAATTACATTTGCAATGCCTACATACATTCAGTAGATGACAGTGACTTATTGGATTAAACTTCCAGGTGAATCATTTGAAAAAGAGCGAGTTTCAGGCATACTGCATTGACCTTTTATTTTTCAGTCAGAATCTCACTTCACCTCATTTCAGAGGTGTGCATTTCCTAATACTGTAAGTCACACTAGATTTCTGAAACTATCTTATTGATGTAGTCTGCACTTTCTTGTCATGCAAAAGCCTATATTGTTGATCAGATCTCCCTGTCTTCTCTCACTAGTCTGTCCTCACTGAAAGCATCCCCTCACACTGGACTAATAACTGTGTGAACTTCCTAGCAAAACCGCATAAATAATGCTTCAAAGTGGTAGAATAAAACTATTGCTCTTCTGCTTTCACAATTGGAGCAGTATGAAACTGAATTTGAGACAGATGTAGGAAGGGCTGAAGTCTTCTGTGTGATTTGTTCTGGTAGAAACAGAAGTGCACTTGTTACCAACTTGTTTAATAGAACAGTAACCAGTCATTTATGGTGATTCTCTTTTTACGTTCTAAGATAAGAATAGGAGGTATAAGACAGTGATGTGAATGTTGTATGGAGAGAATATAACATCCAGTTGTTTTAAGAATTACTTTTATGTGTTGTTCCAAGTTAATTCAACTGGAAAATCGTGACAAAGTTGCTAGCAAAGATAGTATTGTCATTAATATTTTGGAGGGTGATTGATTTATAGATTGGACTGCCTTGACTATCTAGGATTCATGAATATACCTAATTGGCCCTAATGCAACTACATGTATGACAGGAATAAAACAAGTAAGGAAATGATACTCATAAACACAAAGACCGCTCAGAAGAAAGGCACTTTTTTTGCCCTTCCAGACAGACCATCAAGAAGACCTGCTCTGTAACCTTTGGGGCTTTTTGACTACTTTTTTCATTTGTTTGGCTGACTGAGGTGGTTGTTTGTTTGCATTTGGTTTTTTGCTTGATTGTTTTGGGTTTTGGGGTGGTTTTTAGCAGTTTCATGTTTGAAGTAATGCTATTTTTATGACTTATTTTGTGTATGTGGAAGGGATGCCTATGAGGAAAGGAATGACACTAACTCATAAAAGGTAGACACTGACTTTAAATTGAGCTGCTTAGTGTTGTTGGGTTTTGTGTTTTTTTTTTTTTTAATCTGTGGAAAGATACTGAATGATTATGAAGACACTTAAACAAAAGACAGCATGCAGTAACTAGTAGCTCCTGCTGGATAAAAGGAGGAACAATCAAAACTGAAATAGTGATACTGACCATAGTGATACTGAAATAGTGAACCAGACCAACCTCATGAAATTCAACAAGGCCAAGTGTAAGGTCCTGCACCTGGGTAGGCACAATCCCAAGCACAAATCCAGGCTGNTGGGAGGTGTCCCTGCCTATGGCAGGGTGTTGGAACTAGATGATCCTTGAGGTCTCCTCCTTCCAACCTTACCATTCTATGATACTGGGAGGAGCAGCCTTCTTAATTGTGTGTGTTTGGAATGAAGGAGTTCTCTATCAGCACTAGGTGACTTCATCTGTCAAAGGTCTAAGTTGAGAAAGATGTAAAATATTACTCAATCTTGTCTCCCCTGCCTGGGTTACTCACAAGATTGGCTTATAATTCTACTGCCCATAACCTTCACTTTACAAAATTTGCATCTTTATTCAGTCTGTCTTTGAATCAAGACTGACTTGATAGAACTCCTTCTAGTCTTGTAGTCTTTGGTTACCTGCTATAATAATTTAGCAACTCAAACCTACGGATTGTTTTATCATGCTTTGATTTCTGCCCCCTCCCCCCCCCCACACGCACTATACTATTCTATTTTTAGCTGAAAATGTTTTTTTTATAGGCTAGATCATTAATTTACCTGTATTCACTGTTGCCTAGTCTCGTATCTAAAGCATTGTAATAGTATGGTTAGACCTAAATTGCTGTATCAAATTGCAGGATGGTTTGTGAATGTGGGGAATGCTGGTAATCTCAGATAGAAGACCTATTTCTCTCGAGTTTAGAGAACAAAAAAAAATGCTTAGATACGCCTTTTTCCTTATCCTGAAGTCTTATCTTCTCAGCAGTAATCACTTAAAATTAAATAACATGCCCCAAAATTACAATGTTTTATGATATTGGTCTTTGATTCGTGTTTTTATTTCAGAGATCTCATTCAGAGTTTGGCAATGTGGTGGGAGCCTAGAAATCATCCCTTGCAGCAGAGTGGGTCACGTATTCCGGAAGCAGCATCCTTACACATTTCCTGGTGGGAGCGGTACTGTGTTTGCAAGGTAGCGTAAGTCTTCAGCTGGATAACAATGTCTGGGATTTCTTCAGACGATCAGCAGGTGGCAGTAACTTCATTTCAAGAATCTTTTCCTTAGAAATATTTGCGGTATTATCTAGCATGAAAGATATAAATTAAATTAATGACTTTGAGGCAGCTGCACAGACCAAAAAGAACCTTAGTTGAACGTAGGAAACTTCTAGTAGACACAACCTGAGGATCTGGATAAAGAAGGAAATACTTAGCTTGATACTCTGTCAGTTTTGAAAACTTTGTTTGATTTTAAAGAAGGCTTTATTTTCAGAACCATCTCATAAATCTTCCTTTTATAGAAACAGCTTTATCATTCAGTAAGAGCCAGAATGCACTCAGTTATAAATATCTTTTGCTTGCTTTTTGTTAATCCATGATCAATGTGATAAGCAAATGATTACGTAGCCTGAGTCTGGCATTCAGTCAGCCTGTTGGCAACTTGGTTCTAGATCACATTTGCCTTTCCTGTTCTATGTTTAAAAATCTTTTTTCTGTAGACCTAAGAAAACTGCAGCATTAAGAGCTTAGATTAATTTTACTGTTAATACAATGTATAGCAGTAGCTAAAATTCTCCTACATAGAATGAGAAAAGCAATTCTGATTCACATCCATAGTGTTCAAGTAATGTGGTTAAAGGTATAGCACAAGTCTGTGGTGGATGTTTTGATCATGCCTCTTACCAGCTGCAGCAGAAGAATCACTTGTAGGTTTAGATTTTGATACTCAGGGAGCTAAAGCAGTGTGTGTCTCAGCTAAAGGTTCTGTGGGTTAAGAGCTGCAAATGAAATTTTTTATTTACCCTTGAAGGGTAAACTCAAACTGCTTAACATGAAGCAGCAGAGTGCAGGTGTCCTTAAATTCTTCAGAATGTTCTAAGCTGCCAATATAGTTGGCCTTGTGTTTCATCTTAGATTGAGATGCCTTTTTAGAGTGTAATTCTTCTCTTTCACTCTTGTTATACCACCAAGATGATTCTAGTGAGTTTAATATTCTGCTAAAATAAAGTTACTGTCCTGTTCCATTCAGTATTTATAGTAGAGATTTTGCTGTTTCTCTGTTCTTTGAGATCTGTATCTTATGCTACAGTGGAAAATTAATAATAATACTTCTGGGAAAACAAATTATAGCAATAAACATCACATCTCTATTCCTGTATTTATAGTGTGCATCAGCAGGTAGGCTTAGGATGCAACTGTTTCAGTTTCACAGGCGTCTTTAAAAATAAAACCTCATAACAAGGAACATGGTTAATAAAAGTAAATACATAAATTGTGCAGTTTCCCAACTCTTCTGCAGCTTTTCCATCTTTCGTTTATTGCCAAAGTGTGTGTGACCTGTGGGCAGCCAAGCTGATTGCTGAGCAAGAAAGAGGGGGCAGGTGCTGAGTAGCTGTCTGACACTCACAGACACCTGAGAGACTGTAAATGAAGTCAAACTGAAATAACTCTCTAATCTGGATTGAATGGGATTTTGATTACAAAAACCCAAAAGAATCTTTGCAAGGAAAAAAACAGTTCTTATAAAAGATGGAGATCTATCTTGCAACTGTTTTCCTCAGCAGCTTACAAGAATTCACTTTATCTTGACTATTTTGGCTTTTGAAGTTGTTACTGGCTGACTGAAATTACTCTGTTTGCTTCAGATGAATTTACTGCCAAATGTAAAATAAGCTTCAGAGCATGTCAGTTACAACTGAAATAAGGCTTAATTTTCTTAGAATAAAATTACAAACAATAGAAGTAAATGAGTTTTACATGGAAGCCAGCAGATCAAAAAAGGCATTGACTTCTTGTCCAAAAAGAGATCTAAAGACAGTAGTTACATAAATATAGGAGTTTTAGTCACAGATGAGTTTGATCAGAAGGAAAGAATTTAGTTTAGCATTTTTCACATTTATTGCAATAATTAATTTTTTTTCAATTTTTAAAGCACCGAAAATGCTTCCTAATTACTGTTTCTCCTCTGTTACCTCAGCTGCAGCAGACTTGCTTGGTTTATAACCTTAAATGTCACAACATGTCTTTTTGGAACCTTGAGTGCTCTGCTGGTGGGAATAGGATGAAGACTAAAAATGTCTTCCTTATGTTAGCATGTATCTTTTCAGAAAGGGAAGAGACATTATTTAATATTGCAAATTGTTGAGATGTTTGTTTCCAATTAGCCCACTTATCCAAGGTGAACACTCACTGAATTTGGCTTCTGTGAAGTTACTGTTATAAAAAGAGGGAAAAAGAACACAACAACAAAAAACCCCGCCCAAACCCACAAAACACAACAACAACAGCCTGACCACCACAACAACAATAATAAAACCCCAAACCCCCACAACACAACACAAAAAAACAACCAACAACCCAACAACTTCTATGATGATTTGCAGAAAGAATCAGAATGGTAGGGGTTGGGAAGGACCTCTGGAGATTGAGTCCAACCCTCCTGCCAAAGCAGGATCACCTGGGGCAGGCTACATAGGATTCTGGCTGAAAACCTGAAGCACTGATGAGTGTAGGAAAGACATAAATTTTGTTCTAAACGCATTGATATCAGTTATGTTACTCTCAAATGGTTTTCCATTCCTTGGGTCTAACAGGGAACCTTCTGTCTGGATTTGAGGCACCTGACTATGTAGCAGTAGGAAGGATTAAAATCAATGATATGGTTTAATCACAGCTAGATGAAATATAACCTCTGTGTTTCTTACGATTGTCCCTAGAAATACACGTAGGGCAGCAGAAGTCTGGATGGACGAGTATAAAAACTTCTATTACGCAGCAGTGCCTTCAGCCAGGAATGTACCTTACGGCAAGTAAGTCACAAGCACTTCTTTACCATATTCATTTATTCTTCACCAACTTCTGAGGTGAAAGCAGTGCTAGCTCTCATGTGTTACCTCTTCTAGTTCTACAGCTCTTTTCTGTGTATTCCTTAACGTACATGAAGACAGCAGCCTGACTTTGAAAACTGCTCCTTTTTTTCCTCTCTAGTATTCAGAGCCGAATGGAACTCAGAAGGAGACTTAGCTGCAAACCTTTCAAGTGGTATCTTGAAAATGTTTATCCTGAGTTACGGTGAGTTTTTTTTGACTGAATCATAGATAATATGGAGTGGTGTTTTTCCCCTCCCCAGAAATCATCACTTTCTCTTTCTTCTTCCTTAGATCTAAAATACGTGTTTTCTATTTTATTTGNTGTTTGGGGGGACGTTTGTTTGGTTTGGGGTTTTGTGTGTGTTTTTTCTTTTTCTACTTACTGCAGCTACAGCTGCAGTAGCAGGTATTTTAGACAGCAGTGTAAAAAGGACTTTGTTTGCCTGAACCTGAAGTTAGTCTCCTACACAAGTTGTTTGTTCAAAAGTGCACTGTTTTGTTTCCTTGTCTCCCTTAAGCTTTTGCCTTTGCCTAAGCATGTGCCTAGCTGAGTGAGGAGACAATCTCAGTGCATTACAAGTAGTGGGAGCCAGCAGACAAGAGGGCCTTGTGTATTTGATAGAGTAGATGCTTAAGACTCTTCAGATGCTGAGTCTTCTTTCTGTCTCCTGTTCTGTCACTGGGCAATCACTGACTTCTGGGGAGGGTGAGAAGAGAGAAATGAGAGGTAGTATTACTGTCAGTTTCTGTAATATGAATGCTTCCAGACTGGAGAAACACTTTTTGAAAGAATATTAAATGTTTTTGTTCAATAACCCATTAATAAATACATCTGTCAGGTCTGAGTCTCTATACTAGTTTTGTCTGTTGTCAACCCAATATTGGCAATATAATGGTAAGATACTGTGTGTGCCTCTATAAGAATACTTGGGGTTTTTTTCTCCCTGGGGGCATTTCATGTCTGTAGAGTCAGGTAACTGCTGGTGTCATAAAGACTTGGAATGCAAAAATAACCAGCTATTACATCCCTAGTGAAATGTGTGCAACCACACATACCAGAGAGTCCCATAAACCAGGATAATGCTGAGGAAGTAAGTTACTCTTTATTTCCTCTTAAAAGTGCCTGAGGATATCCCATTTTTATTTAATTTGTCAGGAAAATTAATCTCTTGCAAGCTTTCCTGGAAAATGTGCTACCATAAGCATTAAGTGCAATGTAGTCTTGCTCTGTCATCTTTCACACACTGATTCTCCTGGGTTGAATTACTATGCTCATACTATAGTCTGAAATTTTCAAAGGAGGTAGTGTGTCCTTCCTTGCTTTACTGTTTGACAATCACATAGGGTCTCCACCCCACAGTGGTACTTTGTTGAAGGGTTTTGCCTGAGTGTTTCCATACCGTGGGTGCACTTTGCGCACAACCATTAGAAAACTGGGATGAAGAAAAGATTGGTGTGGGTTTGGTTGGTTAGGTGTTTAATTCCTAACTCCCTTTTCTAACACTTCAATAAAAACAGAGGTAAATGTAGAGTGTCATATTTCTGCCACAAGCTAGATTAGCTGAGAAAACAAGAGGGCCTGCTGACCTTAACTGATAGTATTAAGCTTCAGTGACCTTAAGAGATGATGTTAAGTCATCTCTAATTTGCTTTTTGAGCAGAGTTTGTATGTTCATCCTCACTCTCCTGAGTCTTTTTGTATTCTGTCCCAAGCTTGGAAGTTTACTTGAATTTGATCACTTCATGATCAGATAATTGCCTTCCCTCCTTGAAAGATCATGGAGATTTCCTGATAATAATCATCACTCACCTTTAACCCATTTTCTTAAAAATACTCTTAGTAAAGACAAGGAGATAAATAAGTAACAAACTGAATTAAGCATATATTTCTGGTTTTATTTTAGGGTGCCTGATCATCAAGATATAGCTTTTGGGGCTTTGCAGCAGGGTACCAATTGCCTTGACACATTGGGCCATTTTGCAGATGGTGTTGTTGGAGTTTATGAATGTCACAATGCAGGGGGAAACCAGGTGTGTATGCCATTTCATACTACTATTTCTTTTTTCACAATGTGTGATTATTTTGTGGGGGTCATTGGTTTTGTTTGGATTTTCTTTGTGGTTCATTGGTTTGTTTAAAGTGAAACTACGTAGCTCAAGTGGGTACTTTGTGCTGCTGATAGGAATATGAACCCAAATCAGCAGATCAGTTACTATAACAGATTGTCTAAAAAATTTCTCTTGCAAATATGATTTTGCATTTTCAGGATTAGAATCTGAGCCCAGAGCGTGCGTCAGACTGTCACCTTAATTTGTCTCTAATATTTGCTTTTATGCTAGATGCCAGTAACTTCTTTCCCAAGAGGAAGCTTTGCTGTGATGCCTTCAGTCATTTCCAATTTTCAATAGTGGGGTGCAGAAAAAATCTGTCTTAAATCTCTGTTTGGCTCTTGTAGAAAACAGAGGTGGCTACATGTCACATCCGATTCACTCACTGAAAGAGGAGTGTTTCAACAAATCCTTTCTAATCCTACTCCTAAATGAATTGTAAAGGTGTCAAATTTGTAAATGAGAGCATGAATTATTTCAAAGAATCTACTTATGCAGCTGTGACTGAATTATCATTTGTGAAATATAGGCATATGTTCTCACTGTCATGTGCTGCTTTGTCACTAAGTTCTTTTCAGAATCAAACTGACTATAGATCAAATTATTAATACTTGAAGTACATCTGTTAAAATAGAAGGCTGACCAATTACACATGTATTGTTGAACGAATATAAGAATTTTGCTCTAATCTAAATTAGAAGGGGAAAACACAAAAATCACACAAAGCCTAGAATAAAGAAGTTGTCTCCTGGAAGGTGTATTGTGTTGATTTGAGAGGATTACCATCACATCTTTTCCTTATCATCAAAGAGAATGTATCGGGGGGAGGAGGGGTTCCTATCACCTTTATGAAAGCACACTCACCTTTTCAAAACACCACAATGTGTTTTAGGAGAAACCATTAGAGTGAAAGTGTCAGAATTGCCTTGGCACAGAAATCTGCAAAGTTTCTGGTGGTGTTGTGTGTTCTCTGTATATACACAGTCATCTTCCTCTGTCAGAATCCACTCACCTCAATATGACCTCCTTCTGTGTGGTTTGTTCTATAAGACTGACTTTGAGAGACCAATGTACAAACCAGCTCTGAACAGGTCCCTGTGGGAGGATGTTCAGACAGATTAAGAGACAGAAGGCGTCAAATTCAGGTTGACTGTCCAAGCAGAGTTTGGATTGGATTGGAGGAAATGAACAGCATTGGAGAAGAGGAATAAGAAACAAACCACAATCTTTAGATCTGTGCTGTGTGTTCTGCACCTGCTTTTAGCAAGAGGGTTTGGGCAGAGAGGAGACCTTTTGCTGTAATTTGAAGAGTGTACTCTCTTTTATGCTCTACACAGCTTCAAATGCAGAATTAAAGTAAAAATAGGATTTCTGCACCTGACTACCCCCCAGGCTGTTAGAATTCAGTTATAAAAAAGATAAGTGTGCATCTCTAGAGGGCTGAAGAATTTGTGATGTATTTGACAGTTACGTACAACATGCAGGGTTATAAGGAGATAAAGGTAAAGCCAAATGCATTTGGGTGCAAGGGGAAGATTTCAGGTTAGTGATGTTCTACTAACTTTATATTTCTGATTTATGACACAGATTTTTTTTTCAGGTGTCCTGGTTTTCAAATTGTTATATAGAACTATTCCTCTCGCCAACCTGTGTCCTAAGCAGATACAATGCTTGCTTTTTTCCCTTGCTCTGGTGTAGTGGGACTTGCCTAATTTTATCTCCATTCATACCATGAAAGGTCTTCACATAGATGTCTCCAGCAGCAGAGCTTTTGTGAAGCAACACCTTTGACTTTTGAATGTGTCCTATTCTCACGTCATTTCTCTTGTCTGGGGCTCTTGCAGCCTTTTGATGGAAGGATGAAGATGTATAAAGCAATATTTTCAAAGTTGTTACTTCCTCTGACTGCAAGGTTCTCAAAGACAGGTTTTACCACTTCCCTGCTAATATTTTCAACTGTCACTATTTGGTATATATCTGATAAGAAGGCCACCTGTTTTAGGGGCACTTGTGATTCCTGCATAAGCTCTGAAAATAACTTGCTTAATTCCTTAAGTTGTTAAAAGGGGCTATTAATGAGTTTTGTTGACATCTTACGAGCTGGACAGAACTGGGAAGGCAGTTTTGCTGTGGTCGAAGGTTAACATACTGACAGTGAAAGTTTTCATCTGAAGAGTTTGGGAGGCAAATTAAGTTAGAGTTCCCTGCCTTTGCTTTGTTTTGCATAGCTGTCATTATTCTAGAATTTGCATAATATGGTGCCCATCTAATGGCTTGCTACCTATATGCTGGTGATGAGTTATAATCACACAGGTCAGATGTTCTGGCTGCTTCCTGAGCATGCATTCGCAAAGGATTTTTAAATTCAGCAGATCTAACAACAATTAAAGTGATTATGCAACCCAAAAACTCCAGTTATGGTACCAGAAAATGAAAAAGTAAAAAAAATAGAATGGGATTAGTCATTTATTTTTTTCCAAAACACTGATTACTTGCAAAATAATGTTTAAATGCAGCCAGGCTTGGCCTTATGTATCTAGGCATTTGTATTACACAACTCTGAATCCTCTTTAGTTGCTGGAGAAAAGCAGGACCAGGCACTTTGTAGACGGATGCTGAGATCAAACAAGCTGGGCAACAGTACACAGAGAAGAGCATTTCTTTGCTCTTTTAAGAGTTGCATATCTAGATGTATTTAAGGGAACTTCTGTTGTAAAGCAGCCTTCTGTCTGTACCCTTGAGTTTGACCCTCTTGTATATTGCTTTCTGGCAGTCTCTATTATATTAAGAAGTTCTATTTCCTCACAGTGGTACATATACTTCGTTTACTGGTGGGTAGGGTGGCCAGTGATGCTGCAGACCAAGCTTTTAGGGGGGTTATTTATATAATTATATGTGCACATATATAAAAATTGCCTATATATAAATCCCTCCTACATCGAAGGTATGGAGGGAGTGTATGTGTGTGTGGAGGGGGAATGTAATACCTGCAGAGGAATAGAGAGATAAAAATAAAGCTGGACAAGTACTTGGACAAACAGATTTGAGGAGCTGTGTGACTGCCTACGGTACTTGTGTGAAGCCAGCAGAGGGAGCCAACTGCCCAGCCCTGAGCTGGCTTGTGGCTGCTGCAGCAATCGAAATTGGTGTTAAAAAGGACCTTTTTTGCTCTCCTCTGGTAAGCAATGAACTGTTTTAATTCTCATACCAAGTTATCTACAGGATTTTACTCGCTGCTGTATATTTAAGAATAACATCTGCACGTCGTGTGTATTTAGTATACACAGTTTTGTATTCTCTTTTCCTTCCTTTTTCTAGGAATGGGCCTTAACAAAGGACAAGTCAGTGAAACACATGGATTTGTGCCTTACTGTTGTGGACAGAGCACCTGGTTCACTAATAAAACTTCAGGGCTGTAGGGAAAATGACAGCAGACAGGTTGGTATGGCATGAGAGTACTCTGCAAACAGTGGGGAAAGCTAAGGTTGCAAATGAGGGGGCAAGAGCATGCTCTGGTAATCATATCTGCTGTCCATGCAGCTCTTCGCTCTGCCTCGCTGTTGTTTGTGTGTGTAAAGCTAGGATGTGTGATAGCTGGGCAGAGCAGCAGGAATAAGCTTGTTTATTGAGCTTTTCTTTTCATAGGCCAGTGACAATCTTTTATAAACATAGTTTCTGTCCCAACAGTGGCCTTGTGTAAAGGTTTCACACAACAGCATTGTGTAACATTCTTCAGCTGCCGTGCCTGTTTTCTGATACAGAATATATATTTCACAATGTATTTTTTGAAAGGTCATATTCAGTGAAGTTTGAAGATTATGTAGTGTGTGTCTCAGAATAGTGTGGCTTGGCTTTCCTTTCTTCTTTTCAACTGTGACCTGTTTATAGAAGCAGTAGTCTCTTTTGATTCATTTTTATTAATACAGCATGGTGACTTCATCATTTCCCATGCCCAAGGAAAATCACATTCTCAGTCACACCATCTTTCTGATCTAGTCTTATAACAATTCATCTCTGTCTGCCAAGTCGTCATTTCTGATCATCTGCCAGCCTCCTTGCTTCTGCATATCTTTTTTTTTTGCAGACAGCTAACGGAAATGCTGTCTTTGAACAAAGAATAATCTTGCCAAGGCACAATATGTTGGAAATAAAACAACAACAACAAAAATTTATGTCCTGGGATTTACTCTATCCTTGGCATCACCTTGGACAGAGATGTTTGGCAGCACAGATTGACTGGTTTCCTTCCGGATAGTGGAAAGAAATGTGTGACAGATTTCTGAACTTCTGTAAAGTTGTCTTCAGTGGCTGTGCTTCGATGTTCAGAATTTGTAGTGTAAGGTGGATAGGATTGGTGATTTTTGTTTTTTTTCTTGCCTGGAGGTTTCACACAGGTAACATGGTGTGACACCGTATTTGAGAAGTGCTGAAGCAGAAGAAAAGTATTTGACCTATTCTGTATCTATTGCAGTGTGGTAGCTGAATAAGCAGTTGTTTTAGCAGTGCTTGCCGTAACTTACATACCCTTAATCAAGGATCATCTAAACTGAGTTGTATTATTGCAGTTTTCACAGCTTTCTCAAGCAGGTGCTAGGGAGGCTTATGAAGACTTCAGAAGAACTCCTTCTTTTCTTGGTTTTCCAACCGATAATTGTATTTTCTCTTCCAGAAATGGGAGCAAATTGAAAGCAATTCTAAACTGAGGCACGTTGGCAGCAACCTCTGTCTGGACAGCCGAAATGCCAAAAATGGTGGTCTCACCGTGGAGATCTGCGGTCCTTCTTTGTCACAACAGTGGAAATTCACACTGAATCTGCAGCAGTAGGAGGACTCACATCTGTAAAGCTCTTTTGATTCATAGACGTTGGGCAAAGTTTTGATTGAATTACTGATGTATTTCTTAAAACTTTCCACGGAACTTATATACCTCAGTATTCTACCTTTATCTGAAAGTAGAAGAGTGCTGGAGCAGACACAAGGGATCCAGGGGACTTGGAGCACCACAAAGATGTCACGGAACACGACTGCAGCACAATTCCTTCTTTGAGTGAAAGCATCAATGGTTCCATACTGTCTTCAGTTATGTACTTGCACAGCAGATAACAAACTCTAGGAACAATTTATATATGATGAAAAAATGGATCTGAAGAAACACTTGTGGGGGAACAGGGCATGGGAGGGAGGGTGGGAAAAATTACTGGGAGAAGGTCATATGAAAACTGCATTTGCTTAGAAGTTATGGTTTGTTGTTTCCAGAAACAGAAGTGTCATTTTGAAGTTTGTTTCTCTTTTTTTTTTTCTCCTATGTGTCCTTGGTAATTTGAATATGAACTTTTCTATGATGGACTCTAAATATAAATATATTAAAAAATATATGTATTGTCAGCTCCCAATGATTTATATCCATTTTCATCATCCTGTAATTATCCAAGAAGTGATTTGACACATGCATAACCAGAAATTGGACTGAAATGCTAAGAGAGTGAAACTTCATGAAGATGTGGGTTTTGTGCTGCTGAGTATGACATCCATGCTAACACTGGATGCTTTTGCTTTTGCAAACTGGATCTACTTCTTAACGCTTTGCCCCCTCTGGTGATCATGAAACTCAGGAGGAGAAAGAAAATAGCAGAATAAGCCAATTCATCTGCACAGGTGGTTGCTCAGATTGCAACTTGGGAATTTGTTACATGTACTCTGGATATTGTTAAACTTGTGTTTGGGATGATGATTGCTCTGATACTTTGTCTTTAACATTCTTCCTTGGTTACAAAATTTTATAAGCAGTGCAGATCTTCGGTACAGCCATTTGGGTTCAGCATTGTTTCATCTGGGCCTTCAGGAGAGAAAAATGGTCTGTAACTCCCCTTTTCAGTTGTAGAAATGAGATAGAATGGTAACATTGCTGTCGACAACACAAGGTCTGAGTTTTAATTTGCAAGGATGAGCAACTCTCTAATATCTCTGAATCGTACTTGCTAAATTTACAGATCTGTTATTGGGGAATATTCTCCCATTTTGTTTCTCCAAATGGAGCTTTGGAACGGATTCAGGCTTGGCTCTGGGAATCAGCCTGGATACCAGCAGACCTACATGGTTTTAACCACAGAACTCATGCATTTTGCAGCTTCAGTCCAGTTGATGTTATTTTTGTATTAAAACAATACTGTCAAAGTTAACCCAAACTTTGACCTGTCCTTTCTTATGTTTGCAAAGACTATTTTTTTTTTTTTATTAAGAGCTTCAATGGGCTTTTGAAATTAAAATAAAAGGCAAATAAGTGCTATTAAGCAAGACAGCATTGACAGAAATTAGTGAAGACGTGGTGCCAGGAAGTGGTTTTGGTAAGATGGTGGATTTCAGAAAATTGTAAGGGTTGATCATAAGGAAATTAAAAACTTCTGCTGCACTGTAGTATGCTGGTACAGTTCCCCTCCTTCTTTGTTCCTGGGAGTAGTTCCTGGGTTTGTGGGTGGGTTTGGATTTTTTTTTTTTTTTTAAATTGTGGTGTGCCATTTTTTTCTTTTAGTTTCCTTTTGGCTGCATCTGTATGTTAGGTGCAGAGGTGGTACTCTTCTGGGCAAAATGGCTTTAGCTGTGCCAGTCAATGTGCCCATAAATACCCTGTGTGTGTGAAGTTATGACTTGCAAGTACCTACATACCTTTTCCAAGGGGGCATTAAATCGTGTTTCTGCCATTCATCAGCTGACAACTTCTTTTTATCAATAAATAATAGTTGGGCTTTTTTCCTTGTTTATTCTCAATCCACTTCCAAAACTTGTGTTTCAGAGGCCACAGAGTGGATAAACTATTCTTCACCTTTTAGTTTTCTGCTATCTGTAGCCTGTTAACCTAGCTGAGAACTCGAAGAACATGATTCATAAAGATAGTAGATTTCTTCATATTCTGGAGGAAAAAAAATGCTGTAATGTGGGCTCAGCAGCATGTCAGTTGTTCAAGGTTTTGAAAAACATACTTTAAAAGAGAAAACCTAACCACTCAGCTTCTACCGTGGAGGTATTTCCACTCATTACAGTAAGGGCAACAAAGACTGCAATCAACAGTTGCAACTCTGAGTGAGTATCGGCCTACTTCTTATCTCTGGGTCAGAACTGATAGTAAGAAATCCGTATTCCACCTCTTAAGTCATGTCAACTGCTAGCATATAAAATAGGAATATTGTCACTGATTGCCTTTGGATGCTGTGCATAGGGGTTTTGACATAGGAGCTGTACATTGTTTTTCCTTGAAAGAACAGACAAGAAGTGGTATCCATTTGTTACATTTACGTGAAGGTGTGCCAAAGTTACTTACTGTGATTTTAGGGGGGTTTAATGTGGAAATTCACCCGTCTGAAAGATAAATTTAGAGCCCTTGAAGCAAATTGCAACAAAGTCTCTTGAGAACTTTCCTTACTGTCTTCAGAGCCAGAATGGTGTTGTCGTTTGTTTTGCAGATTTTCAAAACAGTTTGGAAACTGTTTTATCAGTTGGTTTGGAAAGTCTGCTGTACAGAGCTTGTACTATGTTCATTTTATAGATGGAAACCATCCTTGAAAAAAAAAAATTGTTTTAACTTAAATAAAGAAGAATGCTTTATAGATAAATGTGTGGTGATTTAATATAACCGAGTGAAACCAAAATGTCTGCCTTCAGCTTGTAGGTGGAAATAGTTCTCCTATGTTTGTCTCCCCTTGGTTATTTCATGAAATTCCTTTTCTAAAAATGTGTATCTATGGGTGTATATCTGCATTTGTGAGAAGAGAGTTTGTTTGCATTTAATGTGGTGAATTTGAGGAAACTCATCTTTTCAAAGCTCTTTTACATTTAGGAGTTAATGCTGACTGTAATCCCCTAAAAGTGCCCTGTTAAGGCACTCTCCTGCCCCATTAGGCCTAATCTCGAAACTTCTGTTATCTGTCTCTGCTGCCAGAAACCATCACGCCAAGCACCAAGCTTGAGAGGGCTCCTGTGGTCTGCAGGGTGACTGCAGGAGCAGCTCTCATAGTTTGTCAAGGTGCCTGTGGACAGGAAGTTCTGCATGGGCCAGCAATGTGCCCTTGTGGCCAAGAGAACCAATGCCATCCTGGGGTGCATCAGGAAAAGTGTGGCCAGCAGGTCAAGGGAGGTTCTTCTCCCCCTCTACTCTGCCCTGGTGAAACCACACCTGGAATACCGTGTCCAGTTTTGGGCTCCCCAGTTCGTGAGACAGGGACCTGCTGGAAAGAGTCCAGCAGAGAGCCACAAGGAGGATGACTGGGGGAACTTGAGCATCTCCCCTGTGAAGAGAGACTGAAAAACTTGAGGCTGTTTAGTCTGAAAAAGACTGAGAAGAGATCTGATCAATATGTACAAATATCTGAGGGGTGGGTGTCAAGTGGATGGAGCCAATCTCTTCAGTGGTCAGCAGCAATAAGGCAAGGAGCAACAGCTACAAATTGGAACATAGAAAGCTTCATCTCAACCTGAGGAGAAACTTCTTTACAGTGAGAGTGACAGAGCGTGGGAACAGGCTGCCCAGAGAAGTTGTGGAGTTTTCTTCTCTGGAGACTCAAAACCTGCCTGGATGCATTCCTGTGTGGACTGCCGTAGGGAAAGTGGGATCCTTGCCTTGGCAGAGGATTGGACTCGATCGCTGGAGATCCCTTCCAGCCTCTAAACTTCTGTGATTCCGTGATCTGCTTGTGTTGCCTTTCTGCTCTGTATTGTGCAGGGTAGTAATTCAGATGTCTGTGGTGCACTTGAGGCTAGATCTTAAATATTACATATTAAACAACCGAAAAAACTTTTATTTTTTTTCTCATTTTTAGAAAGGTGTTCTGTGACTCAAACACTTTGCTAGTATAGAGAGCTTGCCAATGAACTTGCATGAGCACAGCTGAGGAGAGAGATCTTCCACAATAGCTGATGGATAGCTGTCAAAGTGTGAGATTGTCTTACTGCTGTAAGTGGGGCTGCACCCAGAGCACAAACAGATGTTTGATTACAGCATCACCTTGGCAGAAGTGGGCTGCAAGCCAAACTTTGGAGAACAAATGAGGTAAAAAAACCCTCATCTGTGAAGTTTTGTCCAGCTTCAGAGACATCCCACGTCTGTTCTTGGGGCATATTCTTTTCCCCCTACTCTCTACCTTTCTTTGTTCTTTGTCTAAGAAACTTAGTTTTGCAGCTAGTCCCAAGGATGCAATTAGCCAGCATAACTTGCAGAAGCATTTATAGGAAAGATTTAAGCACATCTGCACTTCAAGAGTCTTGTCAGTACAATTAAGCTTTCACATTGTAGGAAAGGAGAGCTCATGGGTGCAGAGTTACTCTCCCCGTGCACAAAAATAAAAACGCCCTGTCAAACTGCAGTAAACACAAGAAACAACCTTGCATTTGCTGATTATATCTTAGAAGGCAAATGAGGATTCTCCATCTTAAATGCCCTTTTAACACCTGTAAGCAGACAGGTACTGCTAAAGATAATTACAACAGGCTTCTGGCAGTAAAAGCTTTCGATCTAATCCAGTGTTAACTGGAGGGGTTTGTCTCTTATGTCTCTCCCTGAGGTCACACATTTTCTGTGCATGCTGTTCTCAGTGGACTTCTTAGCTGAAGTATCACGACTTAATGAACTGTCTAGCAAATTTTGCTTTACTTTTGATGAGAGCTCCATTGTTTCCTTTGCCTTATACCCAAGTATATGCATGAAAAAAGTTTCCCATTCAGTATAGTTCATCTTCTGGAATTTCAGGTCATGCTTTTTTAGCCAGTTTCTATAGGACTTAATCTGCCTATCACTATCACTGTGCATAAAAATGGATATTTATGCTTCTTTTGTAAGGGAATGTTTAATCTTTCCTCCTTGTAGATTAACAAAGACATATTTTGAATTCTCAGTTTCAAAGATGCCTGTGGAAGCTGAATATTGGGAAAGATTAAAAGGCTGTTATCTGCCTGTGGTCTCGTTTGAAATGGATCCTACAGAGCATTGTCCAATTCCCATCTGGGGTGTTGTCATGTCCTGGCATCTGCAGCTAACCCTGGGCAGCAGGGGAGGTTGTGCTAAGATTCAGAAAATCCCTTGAAGTAAAGCAAAGCAAACAGCTAATGAGTTGGGTTTGTTAGAGCCAGTGAAAACTCTTGGTAATGGACCAGAGCAGAGGAAAAATGGGAATAAAAAGGAGAGGAAAACTTAGAGTGAAGAAAGTTAAGAAGCAGAAGAAAGATACCGCCATCCTTGGTTCTCACAAGGTCTTGTAGTGCAATGTCTGCTATTAGCCTTTCTGTGGCGCTGTTGCAGTGGCTTTAAAATAAGGAAGGAGGAGTTCCTGTCTCCGCAGAAATTGTCTTTTCATTGTGAAGCCAATCCGCCAGGCCAGCAGAACTATTAAGGTCCATCAAAGCCATAGCCTTGTCTATTCAGATCAGTTGGGTCACAAGTCATTTGGAGACAATAGTCACTGGCCTCTCACAAGCGTTCCTGCCATAACCTTCGTTCTCTTAGTGTTATGCTTTTGTATACAAGTACCAACTTCTGTTTTGCCTTACGTGTATTGAATACAGATACTGTATAAAATTTCTGTGTTGCATGCATCATCTGTGCCCTCGTTCAGCCTGCAATACAATGAATAATTTCAGAGCAGTATCTTGTTATAAACTGCTCTAGCAAGAGGCTTCTTCCTGTGCAGAATGATTGCAAGTGAATGGAAACCACCGAAAAAAAGCGGTATAGGATAATAAGCCCTGATTACAGGCTGAGCAGAAATGTCACTGTTGCATCTTTTGTTCGACTGCACATTTTATTTACAGCTTAACATCTAGCAGCTATTTTAAGATCGGCTAGTAATCAAGCTTAAAAATTGGGAATAAAGTCACTCCACAGCTGTTCTCTCTGTACAGCCTTCCAAGAGCTTGTCTGAATGAGTGCAAAATACCCTTTTGATTTGATTTCTTGCAGCACATCAGCGTGTTGTTGCTCTGTATGTGAGAAGTGGGACACGTTTGATTTCAAGTCCCTATTTCTACCCAGCAGATGGTTTTAATCCAAGGATTTTTTTGAGAAGTTGTTTTGGTTTTGGGGGTTTTGGGGTTTGGCTTTTTTTTTTTTGGGGGGGGTGTGTGTGTGTGTTGGTTTTTGGTTGTTTTTTGGTTGTTTTGGGAGGGGCTTTTTGTTTGCTTGGGGTGGGGGGTTTAGTGAGTTTTGTTGGTCGATTTGGGTGGGGGGTTTTGTTTTTTTGGGGGGGGGAGCGGGACATTGTTTGTTTTAGGGTTTTGTTTCTGTTTTCATTTTTAAAAGGATCTGGAAGTAGTGAATAACTATGTTTTCTGTTATATATGTATTAATTGAACCTCATCTTTGCAATAATCTGGGCATTAAAGAGGGTCAGGAAATGACTGCCAAGAGTCTGTTGTGCTGTGGTTGTGTGGTGAGCACCTCTTCTGCAAAATGCGCTTCCCTTAACTTTGTGCCATCTTTGTTTCTGTCCAGCAGGCTGTTTTTGAAGCAGATTCCTAGACGGCAGCTCCACATTTACTGACCCAGCCCTCTTGTGGTTGTCAAGGGAGGAGAGGGATACCCTGCCTCAGTGCTAGCATCAGTTCCCATTCCATGAGACAATTATGTGAATAAAGCAGTAGGGCGAGATTAAAGTTATTTTTTTAACTTTGTATCTTGGAGAGTTGAGTTCAACCTTCAAAATCTGAGACAGCTGGAGTGGCAGGGTTTTGTAACCAGAAGCAAGAGAGGGGGAAAGATGCTGAGCTTCCCCCTCACACACAAACACTCACACTCCAGCACCAATGAAACATTAAAGCAACTTGCCCCTCCTACAGAGCGCCGAGTCCCAGCATCTTTAAGATATTACTGCTCGCTACTCTTCATTGTGACACTTAGTGTATAATTCTGTCACTGTCTGCTGTGCTGCTGGTCTGTGATCTAGCAGCCGTTAAAGGCATTAGGAATGCCTTGTGGTGAGCCAGCAAGGGGTGTAAGGAAGGACGGGAGAAAAAAAAACCCAAACCTCAAACACCATGCAAAAAGTGCTGTTATTTTCAGTAGCTGAAAGTCAGTTGAGCTTGACTTAACTAGATTGTAAAATCAAACCTCTTGTTTTCATGAGAGAGCTTGGGCTGATGGATGTTTCAGTTTGCTTTCCAGTTGAGAAACCTTTAATAACAGTTGTTATTACTTATACTAAAACAGCCTTATTGCTGATATCTGAGCCTTCAGCCAGCAGTGCCTGTGGACAAGGAAGAGGGAACAAGAGAGAGAGAAAGATCTTAAGTTACACCAAAGTCTTGGTTTCAGCATCTGTTTTGTGTTTGATAGGAACTTCCCTACTTGGAAAGGACATGAAGGCTTTGTTTTAGACAATCCTGGGAAAGAAAGTGTTCCATCTTGCATGAGGTCTGTGTTTTGTGTGGTACAATGCAAACCAAAGAGGTGTTAGGCTCTCTGTCAGCCTTTTTCAGAATTATGTGAAGATGTTGATGTTGAATGAGTTGAGAGATGGTGGCATCTTTAGGTCAGGGCTTCTGTCCTAGCAGGAGCACAAAAGAAGAAAACACATTTGCTGTTATTTTAATGTCTAGGTAGAAAAGATGAAGAAAAGTAAAGTGGAAGAGAAAGTACATGCAAAGTGAGAGAGTGTATAGAGCCAGCTGCAGAGCTGCAGCTTAGGGTGTATTTCACAGTCAGTAAATCCAGGCTGTTCCATACTCTGCAGCATGAGCTGTGACATCTGTGACAGGGATATCCGTGCAGCTCCTCAGTTACTCTTTGGATGTGACCTTTGACAAGAGCATTCAGGTCAGATGTAAAAGGCTAGGTACAACTTTGCTCTTAAACAAAAACGTAGACAGACAGATTTAGAAGTTACCCTTTTAAAAGAGGGCAGTAAAATAATAATGCTCTTACTGAATTGGAGAGGAATACAGAAAAGTGTATTTAAAGATGTACAGGAAGGGGGTGGGGGAAAGGGCATACATGAGTCCTTAACACCTAATACAGATATAGGATACATGAGAATTCCCCCAAAATCTTCCCCCCAACCAAGCTAAACCACCAAACCCCCAGTGCTCATTTTCTCCCCTCCCACCTGGTCTCCTGCTAGGCCCAAGCAGGCCTGACTGTGCAGATAGAAATTCACTTTGCCTTGGAGGCCACAGGCAGGCTGCTCCCCATTAGTTACCTAGATAAGACTCCCTTGGGAGAGCCAAAAGGCAGAGAGAGAAAAGAGGAAGATTTGACTTTGCTGCCCACTTACAAAGTGATAGCAGGACTATGGGATGGAATGACAGTATTACAATTTCTGAGGACGACCAGGTCCATTCCCAGGACAGGACATTGTCTCTGTGGTCTTCTTAAAGGAACCTGGGACCCTTCAAACTACCACAAACTTTCGGTAGTGTTTAAGGACAGATTTTAAGAATTAAATTTAGACTGTTAAACATCCTGGGAAAGCAATGGATTCGAGAGTTAGGAAATATTCTTCAGGTGATCTAATGATCCTGTTTGCTATTCCAACATGTTTGTTTTAGTGAGTGGTTCCAGACTGAATGCCTGATTTTGACTCCCAGCCATTTTATCTGCTAGTTAATTTTCATTCCTCAAATATTATTCTTTTATCAGAGCTTCTGAAATTTTGATTCTATCATCTCCTAATTTTTTTCCTTACAGACAGAGCCTCTTAAATGCCTGGCAGCTCTGTTTCCTTTGAGTGGGTGCCCTGGAGCACAACTGTTCTCTAAGAAAGCCAGAGATGGCAGTAGGACAAGTTTCCTGCCGTTTCCCTTGTTCCAGTTTCCTTTTTTTTTTTTTTCCCCAAACTATTATGGGCTGTGAAGAACAACTCTTAAATTTAGCCCCAAGGAGATGGAAAAATAAAGAAACCTCGCTGCAGGGAGTTTGGTCTGATGCCTATAATAATCATAAGCTCTACCTAATTCAACTGATGAGCGCTGTCATATGCACAGCCCTCTCCTTAGTTTATTTTTGTTGTTTTAATTAACTTTTGGCAGCTGTGCCAAACAAGTCCTGCATCTTTTAACAAGCAGTGCTACAAAACTGAAGCAAAGCTCTCTGGCCATAGTTACAGTCGAGGCTCAAGGGCTATCCAGGGATACTCCTGTGAAACTCGAAGCCTGTATGAAGGTGGCAAAGGTCCAAAATGTCTCATGGTAGGGATCACTTTTTCCTAAAATGTTCCTCCTTCATCTTCTCCCCACTGTTTTGAGCAACTTGGAGACCTAGAAAACTGCTGCTCTTGTTCTTGCCACTTCTTTGGGCCACACATGAGCTGCTTGGCCAGATGCATCCACAAGGTGTGTGCTGAAGCAATCACTTGCAGAGCACTGAAAGAAAATCTGGGCAGGGCAGAGGTGAGCCCTCCAGTAGTACTGTACATCCCTGTACAGTTCTCCAGATGTACATCCCTGTGGTAAGGGCCTGGTATGTGTGACACTGGCCCCATTACCGCTGCCTCAGTTGTGTTGCTCCAAACTGAGAAGATGCCCCTGGGTGCCTGCTGAGGGTGAAGGCATCCTGGAGCATCTAACTGATGGGAAGGGGAGGGAAGGCAGCACACAAATACCTTCAGTACCCTGGGGTGCCAAAAACAGTGAAGGGCAACTTCTGAAACTGATTCTGAATCCTCTAAGCTCTAGATCAGACGTTGTGCTTTGTTTTCAATGAAGGAAGATGATTTTGCAACCACCCATTTTTAAGTCAATCTGTTCTAAAAAGATAAGAGCTGCTCATGACCTCCTGGGTGCTTCAACCTTTGCGTAGGGTCCTAAACAACAGCAGCAACAGCGAGTCTCATCCTCTGCTGCTTTTCATTAATCACATGAGAAACTGTGTTAAGCCTCAGGCAATAAAATCCTGCAGGCTGCTGTGAGGCTGTCATTGCTAGGGAGGCTCTGTCAGCTGGGAAAGGGCACTGCTGTCTTGCAATAATGAACCTAACCATGTTATAAATAGCTCCTTGTGGTTTGAAAAGCAGGAGCAAGAGGAGATTCTTTCTTTCTCTTTTTCTGTTCTAGTTTTCTCCTTTTTGGGTAGCATCAAAGTGACTCGGATTTTTGCAGCATGAAGGCAGAACTGGTCAGGACCAGCAGACAGGAGACAACAGGCAGAGTGAGCATATGGACAGAAGAGTAGGGTCTGGCTGCAATGGCACAAAACCCTGGTAGCTAAGCCTGATACTAAGGCACAAGGTTGGGTCCTCTGCACAGCTGCAAGACAGGATTTCCAGCACCACAGGATGTAGCAGGCAAGCTCCCTTAGAGCCCAGTTTTGCCAGGCACCTGGTTTCCCTTGCTCAGAGCTTGCCTTGTCCTCACTCTTGCAGGCTGCTCTGCTGGGAAGCAGAGAAATGTTCATCCCAGTGCCTTTCAAGCTGTTCACAATACATGGTTTACAACTGGTTTGCAGAACCACTCTGCCTCTGTAGATGTTTCCATTGAAATTTGGTGGTGGTGTTTTCAGACAGATCTCAAGAAACAGATCATTTATGGTGGCCTACGGGAACAAAAGTTCAGGAATCTCTTTTGTTTATTGCATGAGCAATAGCAAGCTCGTTGCTGGCACCTGCTGAGACCAGTGGAGTGTCTCCCTTGGTGTGTGTGTACTTGTCCCGGGCCAGGGGAAAGTCAGGTATATTTTATGCAATATAAAAACAGTTTTGAAAGTCACTTGTAGTGCACAACACCTTGAAACTGACTGCTGTTATCCCAGATAGGAGAGTGCTGATGAATACGGATTACTTGTTTGCATTGTCTAATGTCTGTTTAGTGCATTGGCCAAGATCCCTGGAAGGAATACAGCTATTTAGCAGCTGGTCTGAGTCCTACTGCAGTATCTTTTAGGTGTGTCAGAGCTTCTCTAGTCCAGAGTCACGTGCATCAAGTTCCTGTCTGCAGTAACAAATCTTCTTCATTAAAAGTGCCAGTGTTTATTTTATTAACAAAAAAAAAGTTTAATAAACCTGACTAGCAGAATGTAATAGCACTGGTTGCTCAGGCTGGCTGCAGGCTGTGGGTCATCATCTGTGTTTGGTTCAGTAAATACTTGCAGTTACCTCGTGTCTGAAAAGTCAGAAACTGGAACTCTGCAGTGGCACTTTTGAAACTGCTTTTCTGAAAAGAGCAATGCTCTCCCTGCTCTGTATTAATCATGAGAGGACGACAAAAAAGGTGGTTGTATAACAACAAATATGATAATCTAGTTGGGATGTTTCTCTTCCATCCAATCCCAGAAGCAGCTCTGTACCAGGGCATTGTTGTGGTAGGCCTAAACAGGCCAAATTAGGCTTGTACATGTCCTGGCTCACCCGGGCATGTTTTTCTGCTCTCTCTCCTTCTGTTTTGGGGAGAGCAACCATGGGAAAAGGGACAAAGGACCTGGTGCCACTAAGTCTGGGGTCTGTCCATCCACTGCGGTAAACAGGGTGCACACGGTTGCCTTATGCAAGGCCCGTGATCTGCCCAAAAAAAGGGTAAAGCAAGCCTATGGCTTCACCCAATATGGCCAAATCTTGGCTAACTGCCATTTGATTGGTTATCTCGTGTCCAAAGGCCCATTTGATCTTAGGGTTGTGTTAATAAAAGGAGCAGGGAACACGAGGTGCGTGCCTTCCGCCATTACAAGGTGCCTGCTTGCATCCTGCCTGCTGCCTCCACGCATTCGGCCTGCATAGCCGGCGTGACATCGTGCTGAGACTGCACACTGAGACAGAGATCCTGCCTGCATGACAGCCTGCTGCCAAACAGAGACAGGAGCCAGGTCAGAGATCGTCTCTCTCCTTTTTCCAGTGCTCAGAAGCCTGGAGAAACTCTAAAGCCACTGACGGCTACCGACAGCAACCCCGCAACGAGCCTGGGGTACTGTCAGACAATACTTCTTACAAGTAAATACCAAAGCCATAAACAGAAAGTTGCTCCCTGTGTCCATCTAGTGAGCAAGCAGCGTAACTGGCTGTAAGCGGCATACTGGCCGCAACGCCTTCTTTTTCAGTTTAATTCGAGTTTAGTTAATGTATATATTTAATAGTTATTTCCAGATCCTGTTATAACCTGTATATAGTTTCCATGGTGTTGCAAAGAGCCTGTTATTGTTATTGTTATTATTATTAAATGGTGGTCGCGGTGGTGCGAGTTCCGATTATTTAATATTAATAAACTATATATTAATATTTTTATAATATTGTCTCGCAGTAGCTAATTACCCCTTCCGCGACAGGCATAGTAGCGGAGAGGAGTGAAAAAAAGATGGAGAGACCACAAGAAGAGGAGCAGCATGCACGGACTGGAGAAAAGCAGTAAGGTATGGAACTACATTATTTTTCTTGTGAATGTTGGATGGAAGACTCTTCTGTGGCTGAGTGAAGACACAGTAGCTCATGTTTGGAGACCAGCTTTTTCAGTTCTAGTGTTGAAAAGATACATACGTACATTAACTCACGTATTTATTTCCAGCAGTTTCAATATTTAAAGGCTTTGGGATGCAGACAGTGTATCCCATGGCAATGAACTTCCCCAGTTCCTGAGAGTTATTTGCAATTTCTTCTGGTGTGGCTGGTGGCAGATGTAAATCTTATTCACAGTAAATTAAATAAACGTCTCTCCCTTCCTCCTCTTTTCCTCACAAATTTCCATTTTTGTAGAATATTGTTTGGCTTCAGACCTATCTGGTTTTAAATTTTATCTGTCCAGAAAAGATGGAAATGGTTTGCTTTGTCATTTCCCTAAATGGTACAAGACAATGCTGAGATGTTAAATCCTGCCTTGTAGTTCTTGGGGAGCCTGAATCTGGTAGAAGGAATATCTAATCCTTATTTTAAAGGTTGCAATCCAGCCCTGAGTCCTGGAAGTATGAAAAAGAATCATATCTGGGCTTGTTGCACCTCAGCATTTTCGTGTCACGGTACCCTTGCAAAGGTGAGGTGCTTGCTGTGGTAGGTGAGCCTGTCTGCTCAGAGAAGGTTATTCTCATCTGGGCTTGTGGATTGCAAGTTCCCTATGAGCATGAGAACCTGCCTTGCTGCTGCTCCTGCTTCTTGGGTGCAGGTTCCCTGGCAAATCCTGTAATAGGAAACATGTTCTTGGCGCGGGGTGGGGGGGGGGCGGGGAAGATAAAACTGGTAAAATACCTGAATCCTGTGCCATTATTTCTGGTGCAGGTATTCCTGGAGAATTTTGTCCAAGCCCTCATCTGGGGAAGTGGGAACAGCAGAAGAGGGAGATAGGTCCCTGTCTTCTCATATCACCTTTTGTTTTCTTAAACTCTCATTCTCAAAGACAAACTGTGGCTGGCTGTGCACCTAATCCTGTGCTGTAATCTAAGAAAACCGAAGTGCAGGGACAGTTTCTGAAGTGAGCTGTGATGCTTTGCTTTGCAGGGGTTTCATGAGATAACATTCATTGCTGCATGTGAAGTGCTCTTTCAAGTCTGGGATGAAGACTCTATCAGTGCCTGTGCTTTGCCTTAGTGATGTCTGGGGGTATCCTTCTCTGCAGTATCTGTGACTAGGCACTATTCTCTCTCTGTGCCCCTATGGGGATGAAGGGTAAAGCTGAAAATACTGCAAAGTGGAATGTTAAGTTTTGCTTAATTAAGAAGGGCTTCATTGCTGGAATTATTAATTGTAAATTCTCTTGAGAATAATTTCATGGGAGACTGAGTTACTGCATGCCCTGCCCTGATTCGAATCGATGGCATTGGTTTAAGTGGCAGTGCTGAGGTTGTGTGCCTCTGTGTGTGTGTCTTGGTGTTAATCAGATCCTGGATTTCATAATTTTACAAATTCAATTCATTGCTTTATTCAATTAGTGTGCTAAATTGCTGCTTCTCTCAGCTCTGACCATGTAGCCTGATTACACACAGCATTAGCTGGTCACAGCACAACCAGGGACCAGGGTGCTGCTGAGGGCAGGCCCCCACCATGGCAGTGAACTCAGAAGTTCTGTTTTGATTTATGACATAAACATCTTGACTGGGGTATGGCTGGTCTCACTGCAGGTTGTCATCTCCTTAGGTCCCTCCTGCCTCTGTGTGATGTATGAGCCACCTGTGGGTGCAGGTGCCTTGCTGCACATGGCTGGTTGCATTTTGGGAAGGCCTGCAACCACCCAGGGTGTGTTCGCGTTAATCTATCAGGCTGATGATGCACCTCAATGTTTCCGGCCTCGGAAGTCATTTGGGACAAGCTGGCCTCTGCCGTGTGCTGCAAGCAATGTGGTTTGCTTGCTTTTTGATCTTGGATGCGATGTCTTGAAGTAGAAACCTGTGTGTTCCTCTAGAAAATGCAAGGAATGGAAGAAAAGGAACCTGTTTATTGCAGACAATGACTGCAAGACGGATCCAGAGTGTCTTTTAGATCACTCTAAAATGTCCTTCAGACCAGAACATGAAGGGTTGTCAATTTGGCCTACCTGTATGTTGAAAAGATTTCTGAGAGCTTGTTAGTGTTGGACATGCCAGAATCTCCTGCCCTCCCCTTTTTCGATATTACCTGAACAACTTACTTAAAGTATCTTGTCACTGCCTAGAGACTGGGTCCATAGAGATATTAAATAGGGCAAGGGGCTTTTTGCTGGTTGCTTCTGTTAATGTTGGTTGGTTTTCATTTGATATTTTTCTCCCCTGAAAATCTGTATTTTACTTTGGACAGCTTCAGTGCAATTTAATTTTTTTCCTGTGTAAAACACAAGTTACTACGAAGAAATATGCTGAGCAAATTACACAAGGCCAACACCTGGCAGACCACAGCAACAGGTCAGTGTTGAGGCACACTAGCACATGCCTGAAGGATGCTCTGCAGTCACGGGAGATTGAGACACAGGACCAAGGAGTGGAGCACATCTTTATTGTGGCAAAGACCCAGTGTAACCCTGCTTGCATGTTCTCCTGCAAGGTTTCTGCTCCCTTTGTAGATTAAGGTTTAAGCTTATTGACTTGGAGCTGTGAAACAGAGAGAGGCCATCCACAGATGATAGCTGTTCAGGTTTGCCTGCAAATGCCACTTACTCGCTATGCTGCTCATGGTTTTGGTGGGTACCACTGGTGGTACAGACAAACCTTGCCAGAGCAGTAAGGACAAAGAGATGGTACTGCTCAGCATTGATATATCTGGGAGCTGAGACAGCTGCCACATCTTTGTGTCTGCCCTGCCCTGAATTGGCCAGGAAGTACTGCTTGTGGGTGTCAGACGAGCATGGGATATAGGAGAACAGTCTCCTTTCCATGCAGACCATGTTGAAAGGCTCTTTAAACTTGGTTTCTTCTAAAGAAAATGCCTTTGTTATGCAATAACATAAGGGTGCCAGGCTTTTGTTTTTAATGGCCTCAAGAGTAAGAACTTGTAATTTATCTAGCAGTATTTTCTCCATGTCCTTTCACCTACACATGCAGAGGACTTGCAAACATTTCCCCCATCTACTCCAGAAAAGAATGAGACCAAAAAGCAACTGGTAATATATCTGACTGTATTTCAAAGTTGTTGGTTGTAAACAAACTTTGTCAAAGAAATAAAATCACATGACAAGATATCAGAGTGATACTATAAATCCATTTTGTTATTGTTGCCACACTTCACATTTTTGGAACTCAGAATTCAGCTCATGGTGTACAAAACTTGTAAAAATTTATTGCAAGCGTGCCTTTGTGTAGAACAAAACTGGTGTCATAAAAGTAGTTCCCTGTCCCATGCAGGAACACAGTTGTGTATCTCTTGCTGTGAAGAGGTCACACACCTGCGTTTTCTGAAAGACTTGGCTGTTACAAAATTGCTCTGCGAAGTTGTTTTAAAAAAAAAAAAAAAAGAAAGAAAAGGGCAGTTTCAGTGTATGCTTTACCTCTGCAATTTACACTTTCGACAGAAATTTTTAGGATTATAAAGAACATGGAACTTTGCAACAGAACTGCAGTCGCTGATGTTGTGAGTACAGCTTCCTGGGGTTCATCCTGAAAGTACTCGGCCAGCTGAGGCCCATCTGCATTTGGTACCATCACTGCACTTGATGGAATGTGAGTTGCACATACTGAAAATAAATAAAAACAAATCATAAAGGGAGAGATTCCTTTTCTGGAATCCCTATTGTTCCTGTTTCTATTGTCGCATTTCCTCAGACTGTCACTACATGCTGTGCTGACATGCAGCAGTGCTTTGACTCCAAGGCTGACAACTACTGAATGTCTGTAGTATAAGGAAAGGCATGGAGTGAGGCCAGCAATGTAGCTAAAGCAGGGGTTATGTTGCTCAAGCAGCTGTGCAGACCGGTTGTGTTAAACAGCCTTTTCTTTTCATTCAAAGGTAGCAGGTAGGGGGGGATTCACAAGCTGGAAAGAGAAGAGTTAGAAGGGATCACCTGCATCATAGAATCATAGAATGGTCTGGGCTGGAAGAGACTCCAAAGGTCATCTAGGATACTTTGCCTTCTCAAACCTGCTGTTCCTCTTAAACTGCTCCTTGTATCAGACTGTGCTGTTTAGCCTCACCTATATGGCATAAATCTGAGGTTTGCTATCTCTAATCTCACTCCAGACCATGAGATCAAGTTATTTCTAATTTCTGAAATGACAGGCAAAGAGAAGACTTATAATCAGAAGAAAAACCCAGGTTGCAAAAGTAAGTTACAGAGACTTACAAATTATTTTCCATCAACTCCATTTCACAGAGAGGTGCTAATTGTTCATGTATCTTAACACAGATTAATTGCAGAACAAGACCACAAAGTTACTCTTACACCAAGTGTGTTGGGGTTCTGGACAGATGAATCTAGAGTACTGGGCTTCGCTTTTCAGCTGCTAAGCTTCTTTTAGTATCTAGTGAAAATAGGACAAAAAGCTCAATTTGAAGTTCAGAGCATGCTGTAAATACTTGAAGAGTGAAAGCATTTGCTAGCTGGTTTAGAAACAGAGTTGCCAGAGCTGGGAGCAAACTGTGTGAGCCTGGAATCTTCCCTAGTAAAACTCAGGAGACTTGCCTGACTCTGCTCATCGTCCAAGAAGCCTGGACCTCATCTCTCTCCACTCTTTGTTTATCCAGCCAGTGAGTCCTGCACTGTCAGGCATTATGGTCCTTTCCCACTAGGTTCTTTGTCCAGGTCCCCCACACACTCCCAGGTTGGTGCACTTACATCAAAGGAGCATTTTTGCAGAGTGATGTTTTCACTCATAGGATTTTTTGTGCTACACATTCTGTGGACCACTTTGACACCCAATACAAGTAATTATTACTTCAGAAGAGTGATATAAAAGGGATTTACCACTTAAGGCCTTTTTGTGATACCTAACAGCTGTTCACCAGACCCTTTCCTTCCGAGGGGTTTAAAAAAAACCCAAACCACAAAAAACTCCCCAGGCCATGTCAAAGGCCCCTCTTTGACAGTGATCTAGAGCTGAGGAATGTCACAGCTATTTCAGTGGGAGCAGTGGGTGTGGTGATGCTGATACCTGTTTTGGGGCCTGATGAGCAGCACTAATGGGGCAAAGCAGGCAACACCTTCACAGTGATTGCAATTAATTAGTACAGGCTTCAGAAACAATACCCTGTTTCATCTGAGATTTGCAAGATAGCAGAAAGGATCAGCAAAGTAATAATACAAAAGTAACTAAAAGGCCGACTCTGTGTTGTCCTCTCTTGCAGACTGACCAAGAGCCTGTGGCATGACTTGGACGCACTCTAAATAAGAAGCAACGAAAAATGTAGGGCAGGAAACTTCTCCTGAGCTGGACTTCTGAAGACACAGAGTCTTCTCTCAAAAGAAGAGGAAGAGATGCTCTCTGTAACAAAGAACAGATATTCTCAACTGATGCCCAACAGTGAGATGACGATATGAGGGGTGGGTGGGGTGGTAGTTCAATTCATAATGCTTCTGGAAACAAAGGCAGATTTGGGAAGAACTCTTACAGAAGGAATGTATATCAAGTAGCACTGGTGGTAGGCTTGCATTTGAGCAGATCTGTTAGTGCAAAATATCCCAGCTAATGACAGGTCAAATATACATGTTCTGAGGTTAGAGTTCCTTGCCTTTGTGAAGAGTTGCTAACAGTCCTTTGACATTTCAGTGTTCTCAGTAAGAAAGTGCTATGGCAAACTCCACAACAGAGATGGATGGAAGATTTCATATTCCATCTAAGACCCAGTAACTTTTTTCAAGTCAGTCTTAGCAATTATTTGTCTGAATTTCACACTGATTACTGGACTATAGCAGAGCTTTGTATTCTCCAGTTGCTGCAATGTTTTATCACTTTTATCTTCAGTACAACCTGATTTTGACTTGTGCTGGCTTATATGGACTAATGAGCTTGTGCTGACAAAGGTTCTTAGTTCAGAGTGGAACTGGCATTTCTAGTTTGGAAAAGCGCTTTTCAACAAGAAACAAGTCACTGAAAATACAGAACATGGAATGTGAACTTCACTTCACAGTTTCATCACTCCCTTAACCTGTGCTGTACCTCAGTTGTCTGATTAGGGAAGGGGAAGCTCCTATATGAGTAGCTAATGGTGTCTCATGAGTGTTGAAGCTGTTAAAGCACTTTGCAATTGTTCCATGGAAAGTAGCACAGATGCACAGAATTTTCAGCGCAGCATAATCCCCACTCACCACTAAAATCAGATCTAGGACTAGGGGACTTAGACATGTAAGACTGAGATATGGGAGGCTCTTTTTGCTACTCACCAGCTCAAGACAGATTCCTAAACAAATGTTAGAAGGGAAAAAAACCCCACAACCTCTTCAGCCAAAAAGAAACAAAATGTCACAGAAGTGTGGCTGGAGGTAAAGAATGGGAGTGCTGTTTTGAGTTGCTGTCCTTAATGTCAGTCTGGAAACAGCTAATTTTTTTTTTCTTTTTCTGAGGAACTGTCTGAAGAAAACAAAATGTACTCATTAAGGACTCTAAGACTTCTATAAATTGGGATTCTTGGACAACCTTGTTAATGTAGAAGGGTTCAGGCTAGAGAACAGAAATGGAAACCAGAGATGACATTTTCTTTAAAATTGTGCCCTAATGTCAAGTGCACAAATTGGCTAAAAGAAGTGGCAGAGTTTCTGCAAGCCCTTAAAGCATTTTTCAGATGAGACAATAGCAGCATTGGGAACCATTTCACAGTGGCTTCTAAGCTGTAATATGTATTACATTACACACTGGGAAAAGAAAGGTTTTCCAAGAACAGATCATTGCAGACATCTCTCCAAGAAAGTTCTGTGCATAGAAGGTAGTCAGTATGTCGTACTGATGGTCTTGGTTCTTTGAAACTACATTTGCATACCTTAAAAAAGTAATTTTCAGTTTTCAGAAGTATGTGTGAATGAGAGTTCAGTTCAGCAGAAGGGAAACAAGCCTTGCTGCTCCTTTCTCTACTCCAGCTTCCCAGCTTTTTATAAGTTTTTTTTCCCTCTGTGATCTGGTTGGTATTTTTACTGCATTTTAGCTACTGTTTCACTTTAAGATCTCTTACTCAGATTGTCTCAAGGCTACCAACGCCCCCCCCCCCCCCCAACAACCCAAACTTGCTATCATTTCACAATTAACGCACATGCACACACTATAGCTAGCATCCTTACGCTACATTGAGATTAAACTTTCTTTTTTCTTTTCCTCTAACTAGGAAGAAGCTTTAATCTTACAAGCAGGTGAAGAATCAAATCTGTAAGCCAGTTTACAGTATAGGAAATTCTACATCACTGAGCTGCAGTTAATAAACTTTTACCTTCTAAAAATTATTTCTTCCGTAATTACTTTGTCTTGTTTGTAGTAACACAGAGAAAGTGCAAGATGCTTTTTCAACAAAGAGAAATCTTAACTTTCCCCAACCCTATCCACTCCCAATCAATAAATGGAGAAGATGAGGTGGAAGTCATTTATGGATATAGACTATGCTTTGGTGGCTTTTGCTTGGTGGCTTCGAGAGCCAAAAATTCAGGCATTTTGTACATATAAATATATAAATATTTTTGCTTACTTATGGAATGTTTCTGCGCGTTTAGGGCACCAGTTCAAAATGACAAGGGATGGTTAAGGCTAAGAAAATGAAATTCATTGCAAAGCTATCATTTTGTCTTAATTTTTCTCCTTTACAAAGGAGGCTAAAGCATCTTCCCTGTAATAGTCAGCCACTGTGTAATCCCCTGTCAACACCAATTCTAGGGAAAACTACTCAGGACCCAGTCCCTGAGGCAAAAAGCTAGAACCTCATGATTTTAGCTCAATACATATAATTAACAGCACACATTACTGGAAACTTAAACATTCTAAGGCCTTGGACCTACTGTCACCTGAAAAAGAAAAGGCATTTTCTATATAGGATGGCCTAGATCCAAACCTTCGAGCGCACACAATAAAGTAACGATAGGCCAAGATCTCCAGATCTAGCTCAGGAGACTGCATCATAGCTGGAGAGCGCTGTGCTCACTCCTCAGAAGTGCCAAGTGGCTCCAAGAAAGTCCTGCAAACCTCCTCAGGTGTGCTGCAGGCGTGTACACCTTGCAAAAGCTCCAACATTGCAGGGGAATGCAAGGAAACTAGGCTCCCAGTAGCTACTATTCCTTCAAGCTGTCCCATCAGTGAAGTTCCAGCTAGACCTTTCCTTCCTACCTTGATTTTGACTACTGTATAAATTTATAGGCTGTAATTAACTTGTAGCTGCTATTTCTGTTGCAATATAGGCTGGCATTGTCTGAAGCAGGGAGCAGTAAGAATGCCTTTAAGTACCCTTAGGAATTCCCTTATGAAAAAAAGGAACCTGTGGGCTTCTATTGATTAACTTTTTTTCCCCCATACCTCATGCCAGGTCCTGTGCCCTTCTGAGTACTGACAAGTTAGAGAAGAACCAATTACTACACACAGTCTAAAAAGGAGTGGTCTCAGTTCTCTGCAGGGCCAAGAAATTCTGAACTCATCCTTGAGCTACTATGCAGCTTGGCATTGCCAAGGACTAGACTGGTACAAACCCTCTCTTTCCTTTTGAGGCTAACAGATCTCACTGCACAAGGCTTTGTCCTTTCTGCTGTTTCCTGGGTGGACACCTTGTTGGCTTATAAATGAAAAGGGATGGTTAGGAAATCCAGTGCTGTAGATCATGCAGCCAGCAGGCAGCACAGGATGTGTGAGACAATTGCCAGGCTGTATTACAACCAGAAATATCATGAAGTTCACCATCTCTTTACTCTTCCTGCAATCAGGTAAGATCTGCCTCTTAAGTCTGCTCCAAAAAAATAAGACTTTGGTGCAAATAGAAAGATGTCAGTGCAAGGATACTCTTTGGGCTAGTCAGTAATTTACTAACCCCAGCTGTATTCTTCCTCAGTTATGATGCATTTCTACATCACATAATGATGTAATCTGGGGAGTTCTCAAATTCATATTAGTTATCCTCTATTGTCTCTTGGCAATAGACACAGAACCTGGTGAGGTTTACACTAATAAAATCAATCAATCAATCAATCACTCCATTCCTCTTGAATCAACTCAAGTCATGCTTTTGTACAAATGTTCAGGCTTGGGGACCTAACAGCAGCTCGTCCTCTAAGCAACATTGCTTCTGCCCTGCAAGTTAATGCAGTTCTGCTTGTGTCCATCACTGCTAATCTTTAGAATACAGAGTTTTACTGATTGAGTTGTGGACTGAAACCAGTAATGTATAGAGGGCAGGGTAGTATCAATTCTGTCATGTTTCATTCATACCTCTCACTCTTGACATTGTTTTCCAAATTTTTGGAGGCCTTCAGATTCCATCAGCACCAAAACATAGCTTTTCAGCCACCAACTCACGATGATGCTTGTCCTCTACAATGTTTCTCAGAATGGAAGAACTCTTTGGGCTTGCTTTGTTTTAGTGAGGTTTAAGATATGGTTGCAACTGGACTTCTTTTCATTTTGTAAAACACAATGTTATGCTATTTTGCTAAACATGTAATCTGTTTAATTACAACTGCCGTGGCAAGCCCTGAGTTCTAACACAAAGAATTTCTACAGAACGCCCCGCAGCGATAACGGAAAACACACTATCAGTGACTTAGCTTTTTTTTTGCCTGCCAACTGTGTGCCAAATGAAGTTCTAAAATGGACAAAACAGATCTTGACACTTGCAGAAGGAAAAGAAAGAAGTTGTTCCTAAAAACATAACAGTCCATTACATTAGATTTTTAAGCAACATTTAAGATACAGCTGAAATCAAGGAAAAAAATAATTGTTTTATTCTAATCTCTCACCTGTACAGCAGCCGTGGCAGTTAAGATGTGAGGCAGTATTACTTACAGTTTTACTCACTGTGTATAAAATGTTTCATCCCGATTTAAAAAAGAAAAATCAATGTAATGTATTTCTGGTTGAGATTCACTAATCTATGTGGTTTCTCCTAATTTTACTGCATTCTAAGTGGGATCAAATTACCTTACATTACATTAATAAGAACAAAGAGGAGGGAAAAAAAAAAAGACAGAAAGAAAAAGTCTTAACTGGTCTGCAGTTCCTGACTGCCTGCCCGTGAAGGTTGTCAGTATGCTTGCATCAGTGTTCGTGGATCTCGACAGCTTTGTTTAGCACTCTGGGAGGACAGCAGAGACACCTTACAGGATGGCAGGCACCCCCAGCCACAGCCCATGGTGCAGTTAACATTGTTTGTCCCAGAGCTGAATAGCTCCAGAAAAGTTTTGGTGATGCCTACTTCGGAGAGATGAGCTATGTCAGCTTACGACAAGCTCGTAGGCCAAGTGAAACTAGATGACCCTGCACAAAAAGTAGTATTGACAACTAATTTAAGTCTGTTTCAGGTGTCCAGATTCCCACAGGACATTCACATATGCAATTTCGTGTTAGCTTTTCCAGTGGCACTTTCTGCAGGACGTGTTTACATCCGGTTGCTTCTAGGAACAAAGTTTTGACCTCTCTAGTGGCATCACTTGGCATTTTTGGATAAGGACAGCACTGTGGCATCACGAGTTCCTTGCTTTGCCGTTTCAGGTGTGGTATCTTCTTCTGCTTACCCTCCATCCCCTGCCTATACCACCAAGAGCAATGCATCAATGGGAGGATGAGGTGTCCTCCAAGCCCAGGAGCTCCTTTACGAGTCTTTCGCCAAACTGTGCGCGGCTATACCTTGTCACGTGGTAAGCCTCTGACATTTTGTAGAGGATGTAGGCATTGTTTATAGCGATGCTGATGGCAAACCAGAATACTTGCTGCCAGGTCTTGTTCGGTTTGTGAGAAATGAAATACCTAAAAAGCCAAGAGAGAAGGGGAAGGAACATTGTTTGAGCATGAAGCGAGCGTGAAGGGGGAAAAAGCACTGTTTAGTCAACACTTGCAGCTGGGATGCAAGGCATAACCCCAGAGAGGAAGCAGGCCTAGGACTCCATACTTAGTGCAAGTATCATCTCTGTGTACAATGTATTTGACAGTCATTGAAAGGTAAGCTGCACAATGTTGCATATTTCTGTAGCAGTATGTAAAAGAACAGACTTCCTTCCCTCAGAAGCAAAACCTCAGTAAAACTCTCTGTATAGCTCCATGTAAGGAAGAGTACTGACACAGACTCTTCAAGCTTACTCATGACTAACATCCACGTGATGGGAGCTGTGGGTCTGAATCCCTCCAATTTGTAACTAAAAAAAGAGCCTCAGGCACATTGTGTTACAGTTTAGGGAAGACTGCTGATGCTTGCTTCTCCTCTTGTTTATCTCCTGTGAGCAAAGAATGATTTCTGCTCCTGTCAACAGTAGGTGGGAGGATGTGGGGGCAAGAGCCAGTATGTGCAGTGCTGGTGTATGGAGCACCTCTCCATGAGGCAGAACTGGAAAGAATTGACATTCTTATATTTAGGTTCTGACTAATTCTAGGACTGCCAGAATATTTGCCCTTCAGTCATAAGTTTTCCCACTTTCCTACTTCCACATTTTTTTAGTAACCATTTACATGTACTACCTCACCTCTCTTTCACATAGATTTCCTCATACCAGATCCCAACAGCGGTCTCCAGCAACTACCACCTCCTCTTCATCTCTTCCACTGAATTCTTGCTGCCTTGCCGAGAATTGGCTTGGAAAATCCCTGTTGCCTTTTTCTGTTTGACAACTGGAGTTCATGATTTTAGAGGTCTTTTGAAAACACAATGATTCTCCAATGCTCTCTCCTTAGTTTTTAGTTCTTGAACTCCTCTGTACCTCATCTCTATTCCCACAGCTAAGCTTTGACACTGCTATATTTGTTTCTGCTTCTCCCTGTTAGATTAATAACTGAGGGCCTCAATTGGAATTAATGAGCCAGAAGATCTATATTCTGCTCTTCCAGATCACTTAGATCAGCTTTACATCCACAACTGAACATCCTTGTCTTCTGGCTTGAGGTGACACAAGTTTCATCAGACAGATGAATCACCTAAGCACCATCTGCTGATAGGGGTGGAGAGCTGAATTAGTCTGAGCTACTTGTGGAATTCTCTATTTTAGAGTTCAATTTGATGTGACCAAGATCATCTCCCTAACACTTCTTAAAAGTTATTTACAAGGTGCTATGAACAAAAGCCTCAATTTTTTTTTGGACTGGTGGACAAGTAAAATGAGCCAAAACAACAATAGCAAAAACAGCTCTTGCCCTTGTGCAGTCAGCCTTGGATCTTTGACTGAAACAGGAATTTTGTCAGAGATTAATTCTGTGAAAGCAGGACTGGGCCCTCAGCATGGGCTCAACATGGATAACTCGAACACTGCAGCAACAAAGTGAAAGAAATACACACATGCATGCACAGAGAGAGATGTTTTCTTACTTGCTGTACTTGTCGTCGTATTTGCAGATATAGCTCAGGTGAGCAGCAAAGGCTTCAACTGCCAACGGGCATGGAATTTCTCCACTTTTTCTCTTAATTATGACTCCTGCACCAATTAGAAACATAACAGTTTTAAATTCACATCACAGGTCTAGCAATTAGAAGATAGATACAATTTGTAGATACAATTATAAAATAAACCTTGTTGACAAGTTTCTGACCTAAATCTGGAAAGCTAATTTGATTTTTTTTTTTTTCATTGCTACTGCATTAAGTGAGTGGAAGGGGAAGAGGAGAGATGATTTTTCAGCTGGAAATGAAAAGGTGTTGGTAATAAACAATTTTGCCATCTGTTAAAAAAAACAACTCATGTTGCCACAGTCCCACAGTAGCCCCCTACAGACAGTGTCTCTCCTCTTGCTTCATGAGTTGTGGTCATCTCTAGAGCTGTGATTTGGTATTTTATACTTTGAGTTCTGAAGGTCCCATATGTGCTGGTTTGAGCTAATTGGAATATTTTAATAGAGAAAATGATATTATAGGCTGTGAAAAGGAAACAATGGTGATGTCTACTTCACTCATAGGCTTGCTGAGATGTATAAGAATAAGTACTCAAAACATAGATAAGCCACTAGGGCTTGTCATCTCTCGGGCTGTTAGCAGCTTTTGGCTTTCTCCTCTCTGCCGAGTAACCTCACTAAGCACTCTTCTTCTAACCGCCCTGGTCGATCCTCCTAATTCACCTTGCGCCTAAGGCAAACCTTGGGGTAAGGTATAGGGGTGGGGAGAAGGTGGAAGGGTGGTTGGGAGCCCCTCCTGGGGTCTCTGATTTCTGGGAGGGGTGTTGTGTTTCTGTATTACCTTTAACTTGTATATTTCTGTAAATACTCCTGTCTATTGTGTATATATATCTGCTTGTGTATTGTACTGAGCTGTAAATATAGCTTCATTCCTTAACTTCCAGCCAGCTGAGTTCTAGTCTGGGTCATTTTACAAAGTGTGGGGGGGCAGGGAACTCCCAAACCATCAGACCATATGAGTCCTTTGAAATTAAATCCTTTACTCGTCTCCACCCATGGGAGCCAAGAGCAACAGTACATCCACTTCACTGGGTGTTACTTGACAAATAAAATAAAATATGGTCAAGATAGAGGTGGTGCTGATGGGTGAGTTGAGGGACCCACAACCATAGAATCTTTGAAACGAAAAGCTACCTGATTTGCTGCTATGAGGAGCCAGAACTCAGATGTATGCTTAGATTGCTCACTGGAGCTAATCACATATTTCTCTGCCTGCATATGATGTTTTCTGCCCTGCCTTGTCAGCTGGCTTAGAAAATTCAGATCATCATGGAAGATGATCCTGCCTACTGTAGAAAGGTCAACAAATTCCCTGCAGCTACCCACCAACCGCTCTCTGCATAGATAAAGATGTGCCTAGAGCAGGTTAGTCCAAGAACAGGCCCTGTACCCTCACACATCTTTGACTTGGCCTCCTCCAACTCTGCAGCAGTATTGAGTCCAACGCTCTCCCAAGTAATTCCCATAACTCCTCTCCAGCTTATTGCTCCTGTTCTCTGCAGTTGTGCTATGCAGAGGAAGCTCCTTGTAGGAGGGAAAGATGAATAAAACAAACTTCTAGTATAGGAGTCTGCTCCCTAAACTTTGACTTTATGCCCTTGCAGGCTTTGGTGGTCAGCTCTCCAGGGTATGGACTACCTCTTACATGGTGTTTATGGCACTCTGCCTAGTGAGGCTGTCTACTCTCTTCCAGGCAAAACACTACTTTTCTCCAGGTCTAAAGAACAACCTTGGTTGCATTCCTTCTCAGCATTGTTTTATAGAATCCTAGAATGGCCTGGGTTAGCAGGCAGCCAATCCCAGCGACACATGGCAAGATTGGCAGTTTATTTGGTATCCATGCAGCCTTTCTGTGACCAGGAAGCTCAGAGAAGAGGGCTGCCCAAGACGCGTTCTGGTTTCTCTTATGAGAGAGGTGGGAACAGGTGTTGGCTGAGCCCCAGCCACCCTGGACTACTTAAATGCCCCAGCAGCAAGGCCAATTAAAGGTGAGTCATCTGGGTGTGCCCCAGTAGCCTCTGAGGTCAGTTGCCTGTGGACAGCTGAGGGAGGAAGCTGCAAGCCTAACAACTATAAGGGAATGTGAAAGGAAGACACATTTATGGAGCCAGGCTATGCCATCCCTGAGGGAGGAGCAGCAGGTGCTGACTGCATAGGAAGCAAGGGATCCCACGTCCTCTTGCCATCCAGATGAAGAAAGAGACTTAAGAGATAGGGGGGTAATGGAGGCTGGTCCCTCCCCAGAGAGGCAGGGGAGCCCCTTCCCAATCTCCTCCACCTTCCCAGTTGCCCATACACAACTGGGCAAATGAAGATGGAGATGAAAGTCCATCCACACAGTTGCCCAGACCATGTCAGCCAGTCCCATGACTTAGGACTAGTGCTAACAAGAAAAAAAGAAGGGTCACAGTAGTAGAAGATTCCCTTCTCAAGGGCCTGAGGGCCCCATGTGCAGGCCAGATCCGTTCCACAGGGAGGTCTGCTGCTTACCTGGGGCACGGGTTAGGGACATTTCTAAGAAACTCCCCAGACTGGTGCGGCCATTGGAGTACTACCTGCTGCTGGTAGTAATGATGAGGTCAAGGACAGAAGTACAAAGACAATTTAAAAATAATTCAGGGCTTTGGGAAGATTGCTTGAGGGCTCAGGAGTGCAGGTGTTGTTCTCCTTCATCCCAGTAGCAGGGACTGACCCAAAGATATTGAAAAAGACTCATGGGATTAATTCCTAGGTTTGAGCCTGGGGCGACCAGCAGAATTTTAGTTTTTTTGATCATGGGTCAATTTACATGACACCAGGCCTGCTGTCAGCAGACAGGGTACACCTCTGTGCTGGTTTGAGCCTAACTGGAATATCTTAATGAAAAATTAGATTACGGGCCATGAAAAGAAAACAATGGTGATGTCTACTTCACTCATAGGTTTGCTGAGATGTATAAAAGCAAGGAGCAAGGACACAAACATAGATAAGACAGGTCTCTGTCTGTCAGACTTCGGTGCTTGTGTTTTTCTCCCTGGGCTTCTGCTGTTCTGCTAGGATCTGTGTAACCCAACTAATCATTCTGCTTCTAACCCCCCTTGCCGATCCTCCAAACTCATCCTGCACATAAGGCAGATTCTGGGATAAGGTAGAGGGGTGGAAAGACGGTGGAAGGGTGGTTGGAAGCCCCTCCTGGGGACTCTGATTTCTGGGAGGGGTATTGTGTTTCTGTATTACTTTAAACCTGTATATTTCTGTATATAGGTGTAAATATTTGTAATATATTGTAAATATCTGCTTGTATATTGCGCTAAGCTGTGAATATAGCTTCGTTCCTTAACTTCCAGCCAGCTGAGTCTAGTCTGGGTGATTTCATTGTGTGTGGGGGTGGGTAACTCCCAAACCATCACAACCTCACTCAAAAGAGGAGAAGAGTTTTATCATGGGACCTGGTTGGCCTCAGTTGACAGGGCTTTAAACTAGAATGGAAGGGGGAAAGAGGAAGGACTAAGTTTGCTGGAGACAGACCTGGGACACCTGTAGGATGGTGCCATGACTCCACTGCTTCCTCATGGGAGGTAGGGGATAACGGACAACAAGATAAGGAGGATGCAAGGGTCATTGATGAACTTGGATTCATGTCAGTCCCTGGGTGCGATCAAGCAGGGAGCAGCCCCCAACCCTCAAAAAGGTGCCCCAGCTGAAGTGTATCTATGCCGATGCTTGGAGCAATGGGGAACAACCAATAAGAGCTTGAAGCTATTGTGCAGCAGGAAAATTATGATATTATTGCACTGACAAAAACATGGTGGGATGAATTTCATGGCTGGAGTGCTGTGTTGGATAGCTACAGACTCTTTGGAAGGATAGGCTCAGAAGCAGAGCCCGTAAGGCAGGGAGGGCCTTGACTGTGTTGAGCATGATGATGAAGNTCATGTCAGTCCCTGGGTGCGATCAAGCAGGGAGCAGCCCCCAACCCTCAAAAAGGTGCCCCAGCTGAAGTGTATCTATGCCGATGCTTGGAGCAATGGGGAACAACCAATAAGAGCTTGAAGCTATTGTGCAGCAGGAAAATTATGATATTATTGCACTGACAAAAACATGGTGGGATGAATTTCATGGCTGGAGTGCTGTGTTGGATAGCTACAGACTCTTTGGAAGGATAGGCTCAGAAGCAGAGCCCGTAAGGCAGGGAGGGCCTTGACTGTGTTGAGCATGATGATGAAGGTGGTGATAGGGTTGAATGCTTGTGGGTAAGAATCAGGGGAAAGGCCAACAAGGCAGATGGCGAGCAGGATGTTCTGGGGGACCATGTCAAAGGCCTTGCAGAAGTGCATATAAATCACACTCACAGGTTATCCCTTGTCCGTTGACATAGTCACTTTATCACAGAAAGGTTTAGTACAGGTACAACTTGGGGCTTTCTAATTTCTCAAGTCTTCAAACTGTCATAGCCTTCCTTCTGCCAACTCTTCTACAAGCATCCCTAAAATGCTCCTCATGTTTTCATTACAGACTTTGCCATTCTATACTTTCAGCTGGAAGTCTCATTTCATCCATTATCTTTGTCAGGCCCCCTGTGCTGAGGTTCTGTTTTGAAGTAAGGTTTATGATACATACTAAATATCATGTTCAGCTGAGCCATGCAGCCATTTATTTGGGGTCTTTAAGGTCTGATTTTTCAAGAGTCTAAACAGGTAACAAATCTAAAATGTTTAATACACTCTCCTTTCACCTCTGCCTTCCCAATCTGGGTGTAAATGTAGCCCAAGAAGAGAGGGGAAAAAAACCCCAAATAGTCAAATGAGTCCTTCACTACATTCACATACTTAGTACTGTGCTTTTTTGATCCTTCTAATAAATCTTGCAAAAATCTGGCCAGTATGAAATAAAAAGGGCTGATAAAACACCAGCCTGCTGCATCAGTGCCACAAAATTACTGTCTCTTCCACCTGGGCAGGTCAGGAAAGAGTAAGTATGCTTCTGATAGCAGTGTTTAAAAAAAAACCACAAACAAAAAACCATAAAAAACAAACAAACAAAAAAAAACGCAGAAAAAAAACCCCAAACAAACAAACAAAAAAAATCCCTGTCTTTCTTCTCTTGCTCTCCTCTCTTACCTTTCTTTCCCCTCCCTTCTTTTAGAGGACTTATATTTGCTTTGCAATTTCCTTTGTGTTCACAGTCCTTAAAAAAATGTATTTCAATGTCATCTATGTGTGTACCATAAACTCCTTCTCATTTTGTATTGTATTTCACACAACATTCCTTTGCTTTGCTTATATAAGCAGCTTTATAGGTGCATTATCTTTACAGCCTTTCCTGAGCTTGTTTCATAGCCATAGCCCACATCTCCAAGGAAGACAACAGCCAGAGCTGTTTCCCTTCCTGGTCCTCCCCCAGCACCATCGTGTTCCCATCCCTGGCAGCACTCCAGGGAACACACCACCTGTGCTGCAGCTGTGGCCTGCTTTGCCTGTGTGCTGAAGGGGTGCTGGCTGCCAGCCTCCATGCTGCCACTACGGACAGGCATCAGCTTTTGGGTTTGTTGGGTTTTTGGTTTAGGTTTGGTGGGGGGTTTTGGTTGATTATGTTGGCTGGTTTTTTTATGTTGTGGGTTTTTTGGGGACACACACTTTGTTTTGGGGTTGGGTTTTTTTTGCAACACTTTTAAGCGCTATACCACTCAAGCACAGCTTGAGAAATACGACCCTAAATGAAACAATCAGAAAGACATAGGTGTACATATGTTTGTTTTCTCAAAGTACTTTTTCTAAGCCAATCTGTGACTGCAGCTAAAACAATGTTTTTCAAAAATGGAAGCTCAGTAATATTAGCTAGCATTGGCTTCCACCTTAGCAGAGTCTAGGACTGCAAAACATAACAGAGAAGGCGCTGAATGTCCCACCTGCTGTATAGCTTTTTATCAGGACTCAGGTTTGTTACAATTCTTTATCAGAACTACAGAAAGTCAGCACCCTAAAACTCTAATGTTCAAGGTCTCCTCACCAGAGTCCTCTGCTTCCATATTTGCTCTCACCATACCTGGACCATACAACCCTCTGAAGCTAGTCTCACAAAGGACGCACATAGTTAAAACCCTAAGCCTCCCCACCCTGAAGCACTGTTTAACGTTATGCTTCTTTGCCTAGATTTTCAGTTCTGAGCCAACCTCACAAGCTGGTATTTTTAGGAAACTAGACTGTCACCAGACACTCCTCACTCCAGCTTCTCCTGGTCTAAGAACCTTGCAGGGACTTTCACAACTGCTTCACACAACTGCGATGCCTCCACATCTCCCACAAGTGACTTACGAGATGACAACACAACATTGAAAGCTATTTAGTCCTTGCCTATGTGGCCCAGCCCTTGTTTTCTATCATTACATATTGTCCATTTAGCTCTTAAATAGAGCTGATTGGTGAAAAATAGCTGTGAAAGCTCTTCTCAGAAAGAGGCTACTTCTTAAAAAGACCTTGGCTTCAACATGTTTTTGTATAAGATGTCACTCTAGTCCTCTTGCTGTGCAGCAAGTGAGGTTGCTGCTTGCTCAACCCTGCTTTGTATGAAAAAATAGAAAAGACTGAAGTTATTTCTAGAACATTGTAATGGCGATGCTGGGAAAGTGAGCACCAGATCTAGTGCGGAAAATCAAAAATGCATCATTGTCCCACAGATGGGGAGGTTTGGGCCAGCACATACACCTACTTTATAATAAGAATAACTTTTCCCTCTCTGGGGATCCCAACCCCTTTTGGCTTTTCAGTTCTTCTGTAATATAGGCCCAAGTGAAAAATAAGCTCAGGATAAAACTTAGGGGAAATTAAAAAACCCACTGAGTTTTGTCCTAAGCAGAAACTGTGTCTTTAATAGCAGAGTAAGCAGGACATTTTTGCAAGGCTAAAGGAATAAGACTCATCCTTTAGCATCTGAGATGATGTATTACGGCACATTGGTTCAAAACATCCATAATAAATAGCCTGCTGCCTCTAAGAATAGTATTCATAGATCAGCTCTGACAAGTGCAATGCTCTCCTGGTATCTCTTGCTTGGGTGAGATTTGCATTCCAGGTAAGTTAAGTTTTACCTTCTTGATTCCCAAACTGCAATAAATAGCTCATTATTAGCTACATCCACCTCTTTTCTCATCCTGAGTTTTGTTTTGACCATCTCTTGTGTTCTTTCTTTAGAGTTTTCTCTTCATGGCCTCCTCCACCCCCACCAACATTTATGCTTAACCAAGTGCAAATGTACACCATGCATTGCCAGGCAATCACACTGGTGCTGTTCTCTGTCCAATTCTCCTGTGTGAGTTTTATTCCCCTTTGTCCCCACCTCCTTTCTCGTCTTACCTGCTCATCAGGTCTGTACTACAGGTTTGACTCAAAGAGCATACATTCCTCTTCTTCCTCCTCTATATTTGCATTCCTTAAAGGAGACTTTGGTGGTCCATCTGAGGTTGGTTTAAACTGGCTTTGATGCACTGACTTAAGAGATGCCAAACTAAAGGCAGGCAGTCTGGTCTCCTGCCATCCTACCGAGTCTCCATCTGTTCCCAGCTCTCATTAAAGAGTCATCCCCCCAGCACCACTCTTAAAAAACCCAGACTCTGCTTTCTGCTCTGATTCACTACAAACTATGTCAACTGTCCCAGCCAGCATTTGGTGAGCAATGTGTTGGGCAGATCCTGCCCATCACATGCAAAGCTCCTAATCAGTAGACCTTACACACCCATCCACAATCCCATCTATGCCAAGGTCAAGCACAAGCACAGCAGCACACACCTCTGTGTGCTGCTTGTAAAGGATGTTGTCAGTGCAGGTTTTGCTTTTGCTCCCTCTTTGAACGAGGCAGTTAACACTGATGCTTATGAACAGTCTTTTTCTAGCAGTATTTATGAATGCTAGCCAAATACTCCATGATAACCTATAAAAACAAGGTGACATGTAGTGGTAACTCTTGCCCAGTTACTGCAGCTGAATAACCCAAATCCAGCAAACTACACAAGGCAAATGGCACAAATCCTAATGGTGAATGTCCTTCATGGGGGAGCAACGCTGGACCAAGGACCGGCTTCAGCAGGGACTCCAAAGAGTTCTATTTCATTCACGCATATTTCCAGCATTTGTGCTCAGAGAGTCCATGTAAGTCACCAAGTCCTCAATCTGCTGGGGTGCAGCTCAGCCATGCTTTGCTGAGGTAAAGATCCTTCTGACAATGCACTGAACAACACACCAAGTCAGCTTCTCATGTTACCATACAGTAATTCAAGGCCTTAACTTTGCTTTTATAGCCTGTATACACATGAGTGTCACTTGGGATTCAAAACAGGAATGTACGAAATAGCTTTGAATTGGTGGCTCTACACTTAAAGGTTTAAGTTATTTGTCTCAAGCAGTTATACCTAAATTTGAATAACAAAAATTAAAAGAAACTGAAACAGTATTTTCACTGAAAGAGGATTTCAAAGAGTAGTTAATCATATTGCATGATTGACTGCAATAGAAGTTTCCAAACCTTCTTAAATCCATCTGTATACTTTTAAAAAGAAAAGATCTCAGTATCAGGAAGCTTTTTGGAATTATTTGAGCCATCCCAGTTATCTGTTTTGGTTTCTTTTCATCGATTGCTAAAAAAATCAATTTAACATACAACAGGAAGCCTTAATCATATTTACTTCTGGCAAAAAGATGTCTGTGACTGTTTTGACTGGATAAATTAATTGTAAGACCTGCTCAAAGTACATCATGATGTTTATTAATTTTTCTGTAGCAGGGATCCTACAAGATGCTTTGCAACAGGGGCTAATGTAGTGTTATGTAACAACCATCCTCCCTTCTCTGACAATCAGCAGAGATACAATCTTTGTACCTAAAATGATACTGCCTCCACCAGTGCAGGCTAAGGCTGCATTACCAGTAGGCTTTAAGCTTTGTAGAGGAAAAAAGAATAGCTGTAGGAGACACAAATGAGAAGTAATAACCACTGCTACACTGTTTATCTGGGATATTATGATCAAGCTCTTTGTTCAGACTTATTATCAAACTCACATAAAGCATGTGCACTTAGAGATGAGCAGTAGGAATATTGCTTACCTTGTTGAACTGGTGAATAGGCATTTGTCAGAAAACGAAAGTGCCCTTTATTGTACCAGCAGATCAAGGACATGTTTCCTTTCATTCTTATTCTGTACTGTCCTCTGGACTGGGGAGTTTCAGGGTTGTTCAGCATGGATGGAGGTAGGCCTGTGCAGTCACTCTTCCTGGTGCTCAGCAACCCACAGCAGTAAATCTCTGTATGTGAACAGAAACATTTCCTATCAGCATGCCATTGCATGGACCCAGGAAGCAAGAGCAGTGGAGCAAGTCTGAATGGCTTGATACAACTTTCCAGTCCAACAGATATGTTAGCAGACTGCCCTTCTGCTGTAATACCAAAGATTCGTGTCCTACCTGAATGCCTCTGGAAACTAAGACAAGTGCAGAAAGTCTTGTCTTCTGATGAAATGTATTGACACCTCTTGTAGAGTCACAATGAAATGAAATGAATTCAAGGTGTCTTCCCAGCTATAATCTGTGTAACAGTCTTCACAACATGTTTAAAACTAGACTGAGAAATACCCCGACAGTGATGTGCATTATGGAACAAATCAGAATTTATGATCCAAGGAAGTCTTTGATGTGTAACTAAGAGAATAAACTATGGAGGGAGCAGGAAGGCAGGGAAAGCTGTAGTATCTTGGATATTAACTGAAATAAATTTGCCCACATGACTCCCATCATGCTTTTAATCACAATACAAATAACTGAAAAACTCTGGTGTGATATAGTGCTTTACTGTGCTGCCCAGTTCTTTATTTTCAGCTCACTACTCTTTGCACCTGCATTACCTGGTTTGTTAAGTAATTAATAACTACTGAAATCACAGTTTGATTTTAAAAATGCATGTACCAGAAGGATGGAGAGTATGGAAATAAAAATTCAATGAAAACATTTTTTTAGGGAAAGGAGATAAACCAGTGCCCTAGTTGAGTGAGCACTGAACTTGTCCTGCAGAGATATCAGAGGCTCCTCAGGAGATACATTCTGCTGCTCACAGCTGCTTGGTCTTTTTAGATGTGAAAGAGGCAATGAATAAAATCTAACACGACAAAACATGTCTCACTGCAGTCAAGTGAGCAAAAATAAGATTTGGAAGCAATATTAATATTAAAAATGTTTGGATTTGTCATTAGGTTGTGAAATAATAATGGCCTGTTTCTGTCAGTCCAAGGGAGTAAGGTCTTCTTGATCAAATTAACCGAACTCAAGAAATGCTTGGATGGAAATTTCCTCATTGTCCCTAGGTTACGTGCTAAATTATCAGAGGGGAAAAAACAATGGGCACAGAAACAGGTGACATCTGTGCACATCCTTCATAAGACAACAGAGGCTTATGGTAGTTTAAAACTCATCTGTCCACTAAGTCTGCTTGATCAAGTTTTTCCTCATCCTGAATTTTCAGGATGTTGGATAACTGGATACTCTTACAAGGGAAATGCTAAGTCAGACTACAGTTTCTGGCTTGTTACCTCTGTTCTTCAATTTCCATTTATGTGGCTCTTCTGCCTCTGTCGTTCTGGAATGACGCAAGGCCTTGAGTGCAGGTGGAGTTTTTGTCCTTGGTTCATAAAGTGCCCATCATGCAAAGCGTCCTTTCAATAGCTCATAGATACTACAGGAATACTACCATAATAATTGCTAATATCAGTTGCTGTGGGTAGGTCTACAAGTAGCCAAGGCTCTTCCATGAAAAAATGAATTAATGTGAGAATAAAGTCAATCAACACAGCAATGGGGTACCCTCACTCTGAAGGAGGAAATCTGCACACTATCAGTTATTACTAAGGAATTAATCAATCTCTGGAAATCCACAAGTTCATTGCACAAAAGACAATGAGAAAAGCCTGATGGCAACAGGCTTACAAACAATATAGGAGGAACTACAGCTCCAGTGGAAGGATTTAAAAAAAAAAAAAATTCTTGTCTTGCTAGAGGCACACACTATAGGCTACTTCTCTGTAAACTTGAGCATTAACATAGCAAGCTCTAAGAAAGCTTTCTTCTAGCCAGTACTAAGATCTTCCTGCTCTGCAAGCCTGAGAAGAATTTCTTTAGCTGCCTAAAGTTTATGATGCACTGAAGGATGACACTCTCTCCAGGGGACTGCAACAGTATAAAACCAAGCTAATAACTATTATTGTGCTAGAGCATCCAAAATAGCAACAGCCATCTCTGAGATCCCATAATAATTAATTGTGGCCTTTCCTTTAGCGTAGGCAATTAGACCACAGAAAGCTTCCAGCAGATGTTTCACTCCTCTTACAGAATAATGGGAATGATTTCCTCTCTCAGGAACATGCTGTGTAACCTATAGCCTAGAAAAGCACAGCACTTCTGTAGATTTACTAGCATCTCTCATCATGGATGACACTCTTAATCTGTAGAGTTTCTTAAAGCCACACAGTTACTACAGCAATAAAAGCAATAAAAATTACACCCATCTGGCTCGATCAAGTTTTTGTAGATAATTAAATGAGAATTACAACAGGTGTTTGCCATGTCAATGGCAGGAGTCAATGAAAGCAAGTTGTCCTCTGGTCTTCTTAAACTGTAACTGCCTAAGCTATCTTAGTAAAGATGAAGAAATGTGGTATAAACACCCAAGATGTGCTTTTCAACAGGATCTCATGACATTTCGTGGTCATACTGATGGGAAAAAACCAAAAAGCACTAAGGTCACTGCTGAAGGTGACATTAGGAGAGATATATTTGCTGAGCCCAGGCTTCTCTGCCTGCCTCTCCTCAGATGTACTGCCAATGCAGTAGGTTCCCAGCTGGTGCTGGCAAAACCTTAGCTGCTTTGCAGCACAGTTAGTAAACATCATCTCCTCCAAGGCTCTTACTGACTTCACCACTGGTTGACACCTCCAGCATCTCACCTCTCCCAGTGTCTCATAGTTCTTCAGGTTCCAAATTCCTGTGCAAAACCTCTGAGCTAGCCCCTAGTAAATCACGGCAAATGCAGACAATTCCATGGCCTTAATAATCAGAAACATGTTCATGATCTCCCTGTGATCTTCTTTATATAGGAGTGTCACACTATTTTGCAAACCCAATATAATCACTATCTTCCCCACAGCTTCACCCCTAGTAAGGTCACAGTATGTACCAGATCTGAAATTTAATTTTAGAAGCAGCTGTCAAGCATCATAAAAAGTCTCATGAAGCCATATAACAATCATACATCAAATGGAAATCTCAGTACAGCATCAGCATATTTGATCAGATAGTAAGTAAAAATTACATGCTTTAAAAAGACATTATTGAATTCACTACATTGTAGAAACTGCTAATTTGGATGACCTACTCAGTGTAAAGCCCATGAATAATTCACTCCTGTAAACAATCCAAATTATCTGTAAGTAATAAGCACTCTGCTGGGTTAGTAGTCATGCATCTTTTTCACCAGGGTTATGGACCAACTGGGTCACTCCATGTTGTCTTGATTCTTCCCCACATGAGCATAAATGGCGTGACTCAGCGGTTGACTTTTCATCTGTCAGTATTTACATTTAAATCTGAAACATCTCAGGTAGCAGAAGTATGTAGATTATCCTCTTTCTTTGGTAGTCTTAAAAATTACCTGTAAGGACAGTCACTGAATCACAGATTAAGGGTTGGAAGTGATCTATGGAGATTATCTAGCAAAACCCCCCTTTGCCAGAGCAAGTTCACCGACAGCAAGTTGCACAGGACAGCATCCAGGCAGGCTTTAAATGAGTCCAGAGACAGAGACTCTACCACCCCTGTCGTCAGACTGTTTCAGTGCTCAAAGAAGCTCCTCCTCATGTTTATATAGAACTTACTATGTTCAAGTTTGTGCCCATTACCTCTTGTCCCATTACAAGGGCACCACTAAGACAAGACTGGCCTCATCGTCCTGATGTCCACACTTTAAGTATTTATAAGCATTGATAAGATCTACCCCTCTCAGTCTTCTCTTCTCCAGCCTGAAAGTCCCTCAGCCTTCCTGCATTAAAGAGTGTTCTAGTCTCCTGATTATCTTTGTAGACCTTTGCTGTACTGTCGCAAGCAGTTCCCTTTTTGAACTGAGAAGCCCAGAACTAGACACAATACTCCAGATGAGGCTTCATCAGGGTAAGGTAAAGGGAGAGGATAACCTCCTTCAACCTGCTGGCCATACTCTTCTTGATGCACCACAGGATGCCATTGACATCCTGATCACAAAGACACATTGCTGACTCGTGACCATCCTGTTGTCCACCAGGACTCCAAGGTCTTTTTCCAGAGAGCCACTTTCCAGCCAGTCAGCCTCTAACCTGTCCTGATATGTGAGGTTATTCCTTCCTAGGTGCAGTTCCCTACACTTGCCCTTGCTGAACTTCCTGAGGTTACTTTCTGATCAGTTCTCTAGCATGTCCGCAACCTGGATGGCAGTGCAACCTTTGGTGTCAGCCACTCCTCCCAGCTTTGTATCACCAGCAAACATGCTGAGGTACACTTTATCTCTTCATCCAGGTCATTCGTGAACACGTTGAACAGGACAGGACCCAGTACTGACCCCTGGGGGACCACCACTTGTTTCAGAACTCAAACTAGACTCTGTGCCACTGACCACAACTCTCTCTGCTCTGTCCTTCAGCCAGTTTTCAATCTATCCCGCTGCCCATTCATTTAACTCACATTTCCTAAGCTTGCCTATGAGGATGCGGTGGGAGATGGTGTCAAAAGCTTTGCTGAAGCCAAGGTAGACAATGTTCACTGCCCTCCCCTCATCTATCCATCCAGTCATGCCCTTGTAATAGGCTATCAGATCAGTCTTATAAGACTTCCCTTTGGTGAATCCATCCTGACTACTTCTGATAACCTTCATTTCCTCCACATGCTTTGAGATGATGCCCAGAACAAGCTCTTTCCATCATCTTTTCAGGGATGAAGGTGAGGCCAACTGGTCTGTAGTTTCCTGGGTCTTCCTTCTTGCCCTTTTTGAAGACTGGAGTGACACTGGCTTTCCTCCTCTGTTCTCCACGATCTTTAAAAGATGATGGAGAGCAGTCCAGCAATGACTTCTGCCAGCTCCTTCAGCACTCACAGGTGCATCTCATCAGGACCCATGGATTTGCGGATATCCAGTTTAATTAATCTCTAACTTGATCCTCCACACCTAAGGGAAAACCTTCCTTCCTCCAGGCTTTTTCTGATACCTCCAAAGTCAGGGACTCCTGAGAGCTGATCTGAGCAGTAAAGAGTGAGGCAAAGGCGGCATTCAGTAACTCTGCCTTCTCTGTGCTCTCCACCACCACGGCATCTGCCTCATTCAACAGTGGGCCCACATTTTCTGTTTTCCTGATATACTTGATAAAACCCTTCCTATTGACCTCAATGTCCCTTGCCAGGTTCAGTTCCAAGAAGGTTTTGGCTTTCTTCATTTCATTCCTGTGTAACCTGACAGCATTCTTCTAATCTTCTCAAGCAATAAATCCTATCTTCCATGCACTGTAAACTTCCTTCTTCCACTTGAGCTTTTGCAGAAGCTTCCTGCTCAACCACGCAGATTTCCTGCTTCCCTTGTCTGATTTCTTGCTCTTAGGGATACATTGATCCTGAGCTGGGAGGAAGTGGTTCTTGAATATAAATCATCTCTTTTGAGCACCCCCATCTTCCAGAGCCCTAAACCAGAGGATTTCTTTAAGCAGTTCCTGGAAGAGGACAAAGTTAGTCCTCCTGAAGTCCAAGACTGCAATTCTACTTATTGTTTTGTGCCTTTCACACATGATTCTGAACTCTTATTTTCTCATGATTACTACTGCCAAGGCTGTCCTCAACCCTAACGTCCTCCACCAGTTTCTTTCTGCTTGTCAGTACTAGGTCCAGTAGTACACCTCTCCTTGTTGCCTTCTCTACCACGAGTCAAAAAGTTACCAGCAATACATGGGAGAAACCTCCTGGCTGCACATGCCTGGCTGTGTGGCCTTCCCAGCAGATATCAAGCATATGAGAACCCCATGAGAACCACGGCCTATGATTATGAGGCTACATTCAGCTGTCTGTAGAAGGCTTCATCAGCTTCCCCATCCTGATCAGGTGGTGTCCTGCTGGTCTCTGGTATTAGCCTGCCCCTTAATCCTTACCCACAAGCTCTCAAGTCAGTCTTCATCTGCCTCCAGGGAGAGCTTGAAATATTCCAGTTGCTCTTTCACATAAAGAGTAACTCTTCCACCTTACCTGAACAGTCTCTGCTCAGAGGAAGTCTCCAGTGCACTATAAACATACTTCCCATTTGGCTGTTTGCAGTATTTGGGAAATCATGACTTTGGTGAGAACATAAGGGTATTCCACTGTACTCAGTGAGCTTCCAGTTTACCTACAATAACACAGGACCTACATATATCCTGCATACAGCACAACAGCAACAGCCCTCAGTGCCAGTGCAGTCTGAAGTGCTCAGCTACAGCACTGGTGCAGCTCATTGGTGTTCTTATTTTAAATGAGCATCAAGATATTGTCTCAGTTCTCAGTATCACCACTCTGTTTTGGTCCACATTTCATTTATATGATGTTGTAAGTCAGTTTCATTTTCTGCAATGTCAAAGAACTATACTACAAGCAATGGCTGACGGTGTTGTATTGAAAAGCGAAACAGCCCTTAGCCTCCTCCTTCATGATGCATAATGGCTGCCTCCAGTCTTGCTGCTACTAAGGATCCGTTCTAGACACCACGCTGACATTGAAAGGCTGTTCTGACTAACGAATGAGTTGAATGTTGCACTGAGTTGGCTAATAACTGACTGCCAAAGGCACAGGAGCCTGTAATTTAGGGAGAGTCACAAGTCCTCTGCATCACTGACAGCAAAGTAACACTTGGCTTTCACACACTTGAGGTGAGGGGGAATTTGACCTGGGATTATTTATTCTCTGCACTAACAAGAAAGTGCCTAGGAGAGCTATACTGTTAGACATTCTGCTAGCTAGAGTGCTTTTAGTAATGCAGAGTATATTATGTTTTCAAAACTAAAAACTGTCCTGTCAAGGCAAGTTGATAACAGCAAAACAAAACAAAACTCTGCTAGGGCTTTTGTAATGGTATAAAATGTCACCTAGAGAAGTTACATCTATAAGAGATATTAAACAAGCAAGGACTCTTAAGGCGCACCATTAAGGATTCATCCCATCCCTAGTCTTTCACAACAGGAACAGAAAAATCACAGCCAGCTAGCAAATGCCTTGAAAAGTTCCCCAGGCCATACAGGAGACTTGACCTGACAGGTCTAAGGCAAATAACAAGAGCAAGGACTATAAATAACCTCATGTAAAATGTTTTTACATGCCCATTTTGAACTTCAAGATTTAAAAGAGGAACTTTAAAAGTTACGTGTATAGAACCTTCTTATGAGTGAGAACCTATCTTAGTGATGACCAACTTACCTATACAAGGAATTGAAATATCAGTGAAGCCTTTTGGGACTTGTTTTGATTCAGTAGCAGGAGGCCCCTACGTCTGTCATCATTAAAACCCAGTGAGTCACCCAATACACACCTTGCTTCTCAAATTCTTCAAAGAGATTCAGGCTGGTAATGCTTGGGCCAGTGAAGATGATGTAGTTCTTCCCAGAAGCATTCTGACAAAGGTTTTTGGCCACCATACTGTGAAGCTGTGGTTTGTTCTTCAAAGCATCCAGCCCATCAGCACCACTCCCTTCTTTGAGATGGACATAAATCTTTAACAAGAAATGGTAAGAAAAGTCAGAAGGTTTAAGAAATCCAGAGGGAGCAGATGCAATTGCTAACATACCTGCTCAGCTCAACCGGAGACAAGCTGAGAATGAAGGCAGAAGATACTTTTCATACACTGCTAATTAATCTAAAGTCCCTTTCAAGGGGTTGTTGCTTTAAAACCACCTCAGGCTAGCTGGTACAGCTACTGATAAATATAGCATCCTTTGCCACAGCTTAAAGGCTTCCTAAGGTTCTTGTCACTGTTGTGCAGTTTGAAGATTGTTTGCCTGGCAGGAAAAGACTCCACTCATAACTGAGATTACATGCTGCACTGAAACTACACAGGCTTCAATGCTGCCAGCAAAGGGACAGCATGGGAACTTCGGTTTCAAAAAAAGCCCCAACAAGGTGACCAGAAGGAAGCGGCCCATTAGTTTCACTGCAGTAATGTTCAGATTTATTCTGCTGCCAGCAATCATTAGGCTGTAATGCAAGTGAGTTTGCACCCCTATAAATGAGAGAAGCCAGCAATGCACACTACCAATCAGCCAGAACATCCTCATCAAACCCTCCAGACATACCACTAATTCTTAGATCCTTTAGTTAGATCACAATTAATAAGCAACCCACCAAAACAGACTGAACCAGGAAGCAGGGTACAGCACAATATGCAGCTGTTAGTAGGGAAATGCCTGGCACATTTGTAGCAGGCTGCAGTAGCTTTGACATGTGTCCTGCTAGGGTGCAGTCCACATAGCTAGGCGTTTCAGGAGAGCTGTCACCATCATCTGGGGGTGGACATTCATGTTTTGTGTTTAAGTGCAGGAATTGTAGCGTGACAATCATTAACCAAATTCAGTCCTACCAACTGGCTGGTGGCGTGACAGTAATTAACCAAACTCAGCCCTACCAACTGAAAGAGCACTGAAACAAAGCTCTTGCTTCGTTCCTACAAACAATCCCTTTAGAAGAGGAGTCTTCTGCATTGTCATGCAGAAGGAGAAAACACATAACCCTTCCTTTGCACACAGGCCTTCTATTTGTTTCCCTGACAGTGTTTTACAAATGTAACTTTCATCAAAATTGAACATCTATTAAAACTAGGTATCTGACGACCCTCATCATGTTCTAAGGGTCAGTAGAAATTACTAGTTGGAAAGAGAAATGAGAAGCAGCAAATATTATGCTCAGTCACTCAAACAGTACGGTACATCATGCAACTTGTAAAGATTTAAAACCACAAACAAATGTGTATTTTCTGCAGTCTGCTGAGACCTACCTTTGTGGCTCTGGCTCCGGCTCTGAAATACTCAAGTCTTTCAGGAATTCCAGAAACTTTTGCCTGTCAGAGAAACAGCTGAACTGTTTCTGAACTGAACTTCCTCACTATTTAGATTTAGGGGACAGGAAAAAGGAATTCTGCCTTGTTTGAGCGATGTATCCACAATGAACTTTTTTTTTGTTAAACTTGCTTGAGACTCCAACTTGCAGCATTGCTTCTGTTTCACCAACACATTCCATCATGAAGTTCATTACAATGTCCAGAGAACAAAAATACTCATGTTTGCAGTAGTGCTCCCAGTACTTTGTATCTCAATGATCTTAGAGTAATAAAATTCAATTAATTATCTTCTCCCATTTCAGATGGTGGTATCTGCCACTGTTCTAGATATATTGAATGTAATATTCCCCAGAAATTCATGCATTGTGGAACAGACCCCAGAGCATTGTGTTATGAACATGAAATCTCTGAGAAATGAGACATAATTTGCATTTTGAAGTAATAAATGATAAAGAATAAAATTGGTGCAAGAATGAACATACACTAATTCCAAAAAGTACAGGCTATATTAAAAGGAAGTCTAAAATACATATTATCTGTCTTTTAAAAATCAATAAATAAATAAAATTTAAAAGCGAAACCTTTTCTTGATAAAAACACTTTCCTGATGAAGACAGAGGCAGGAATGTTTGTAGATTCCCTGATCATGCTCCACTCACTTTTGAAAGCTGTCAAATTTGTGCTTTCCCCAGTGCTAAGGCCGAGGACTAGCTAATTATGGTAAATCATTTTTATTTTTAATCAGGGTTGCAGAGAGCACCTTAACAGTGGAATGCATACAAAGGACAGGTAGTTTTTATTGGCATAAAAATTAAGACTAGGTTTCTAGTATGTCAGCACAGAGACCACATATCAAGCCCTTAAAATCTACAGACAGGACAGTGAAGACATCAGATGCAGACAGATTAGTTTTGATCTTGGATTAGCAGTGAATCTACAGCCCGTGAAGGTGTCGTATCACCTTCCCTCCCGTACTGCAGTAAGTCTGAGCCATCCAAGAATGTCTTCTGCTCCATATTCACTTTGCATTCACCATAGAGTGTCTTCTAAGGGATGAGACAGTCTACTGCTGAGCCAAATGGTCTCTCACCATGGGCTGGTTTGGGTGTACAAGCACACGCCCACCATGGAACTGTCTACTGAGAGTTCACTGTTTGCCTACTGAGATGCTGCATACTCCAGAGGTTTTGTAAGCAGAGTTCTCTGTGCACCTAGTACCCACCCTTTGTGCTCCCCTCTATCCTTGTAACAGGCATTTTGTGATTCTCATTCTGCCTTTCTCTCCCCACCTCCTCAGTGCCCTTTCAAAACATCCCCGCTACTGAACCTTTCCTCCTCTTCCAATGTTAAATGTATCCATTTTTTTCTCCTTGGACATTTTTCCTGCCTATCCAAGCACAGCCTTTGTTCTTGGCATGACTTTTCTTGTTTGGGAGAAGCATCATTCAAAGCTTCATCACGCTCAGCTCTACGGGGAAGATGCGTGATGGTAGCATAATGTTGGAAAGCATTAAGGCTGCTGTGAAACAGCAGCTAGGTGCAGACAACTGACAAAGGCATAGCTTCAAATATCCTTGCAAGCATCTACAATCACATATGGCCTTTTTTTCCCCTCTGCCTATCCTCTCATCCAGCTTATTCCATTCTACCTCGAATCATTAATACCCTGCCTACTGAAGCCCAGAGCATTCCCCCTCCCTGTTCTGTAATGCATTAGAAGTGGTATTTAACAGTTAGCAATCTGCAGAAAAAAGCAGAGCTGCCAGAAACTGGCTGTAAGACCTTCATAGGGACAGTCAGAAGCTGCTCCCCCCAAAACATTTGTTAAACCATTCACCAGAGCTTCTGGTTTGCTTTGTCACAGTATAAGAGCTTTATGCTCTGTCCAAGTGCTCCAACAGCAAAACGTTGTTGGAAGTACAGGCTTGACAACCATTGCTGGACAACAGATGGAGATATTGGCAGCAACATCCTCTGCTTCTGCAGATGACAGTCACAGCAATGCTTCTCAAACATCTGCATAGATATCTCTTACTGTGTATCTTTCTCTAGTGCTTAGTGATCCATTTGATCCATAGCACCAAATAAGACAACCTCTACAGATGTAACATTATTTGATTTAGGATGCAACTACAGGCAATGCTGAGACAAAAAAGGAGCTTTTTCTAGTCATCCCTCAATTCTTCTTTTCTTACCAGAACAGCTACATGTTTGATGCCTCCACCTTTCTATCTAATGCAGCCTTACTGCACCAGATATCTTTAATCCAACATGTTTTAATCCTGTGTGTACAGTACCAGATCTCCTCTCCCACAGTATTTAACTCATCCCCCAAACACTCCTCTCTTCTGCCTTCAGCTCCTACACAGCACTCTTAACAGTCTCTTCCCCTTAAAAGCCTGAGAGTAAGAAAAAGACCTTTGGAGTCTCTGGATCATCTTTCCTTCCACCTGCAACTGCCTTTGCCTCTGTCCATCACGAATGCAAAATTAGGTATCAATTGATATACCTGAATGCTAGAGCAACAGGGTATGGGTGAAGACTGTGATGAGCTCTTCCAAATCAAGAAAAACTGTTCTGCAGAGACCATTTGCACACATGGAGGCAATCAGAAAAGACATCACTTTTCTGAGATGGAGACTTCACATGTTTACAAATGAGAGACAGGTCATTGAGAAACTCAAACCAAGTTATGTTTTTGCTACAGAATTCTGCAGACCGCTAGAGACAGTGCTACCAGAGGAAGAAAGGTCTCAGATGAGACATCGGTGCTACAAGACAACAGGAATTTCTTTACTCTGTGCTAGCAATTTACTCTATGGAAAATTCATGTGGAAGGTTCACAACGTCTCACTAGACACAGGGTGAAAAACCAAGCACTTAAGAACAAAAGCTGCACTTGACTGCCCATTTAAGAGTGCCCTAGAAACTAAAATATTGGTGGTTCTGTTCATATTCAAAGCTTGGATGGCAAATTGAAAGCTCTTGTGAATAGCTCATCCCAAATACTCCACATTCATACATAATTTAAACACTCCAGGGTACAATTCTCAAACAAAATAGATGACATTTCAAAGAAAAGAAAAAAAAGGATGAGGTTAATAGCTAATAGTAAACAGGAGGAAGATTTTGAAGGCTACATTGTGCAAAATACCTCACAAAGAGCAAACCCTAAACAACCACAACACAGAAGCCAATTTTTTAACATTATATAATTATAAAAGCAAGAGAACAAAGAGAGGTACTGTCATACGTTTTTAGATCTTGAATAGCTATTGAAAAAATAACTAAATTTTTCTATAGACTTTACAGGCAAATACTCAGCTGCTCATTTCTAGCACCACTCTAGATCCTTCCTGAATCTGTCATCTTCTTTCACTCCACCTCTAACCATTGCTGTTACCATTGCTTCTGGGAGACTGTCTCCTCCAGTCTCAGACCAAATCTCCAGCAGCCCATACTTCCCTATTCTTTAATGCCCTCTTCTCAGCAAGCTGCACTGATCTGGCTGGGATAGAGTTAATTTTACTCCAGTATCTGGTGCAGTGCTGGGTCTTGGATTTAATATGAGAATAATGTTGGTAACACACCGATGCTTTAGTTACTGCTAAGTAGCACTTACCTTAAGTTAAGCATTTTTCATTTTCTCACTCTGGCAGTGAGCAGGTGCACAAGACGCTGGGAGGGAATATAGCTAGGACTCTACCCCAGATGAAACCAGGACACCAGCTCCTGGGTCTAGCTCCACCTCAGAAGCTGCTGGCACCACTGATGATGCTCTCACTAAGACCAGATATTTTCATTTGTTTGAGACTCTCTTTACTTTCTCTTACTCTTCTCAAGGCTACTTTGAAAATAGCATACAAGAGATACACAGCTTTCCTAATCTGCTTCGAGCTAGCTCTTGCAGTTCCCTACAAAGGTCTTCCCTTGGTGTCCCTCTCTTCTCCCTCTGCCTCCTATTTTGAATTATTTCAGTCTGTGCTGAGGACTGTCACATGCCTGGTTTGTCTGCACATTTCTAATGACCTTCATGAGACCGGCAGAAAGATGCTGGTACAGTTGACAATACAAGCCAAATACGACTCAAAACAAAGCTCTGTTTTCCTTCCCATCATAACCCTCTTCCATGTGATTTCTTTCTCATTGAGGACACTATAGCATCTTATCTGTCTGGTAGACCAACAACCTGTGGATCACCAAATGCAGATCTGCCTGCAGTTCCTCTGAGGCCAGCCACATCTACTTCAAGAGCATCAATTATCTGTGACACCTTCACATTGAAGTATTATCTATTCTTCCAACCCTAAGAATTTCTTGGCTCTCCTCTCAATTATTGCAATCATTCTTCTCTCCTTTAGCCTTGCTTAAATCTGTCTTGACATGCAGGCAGTGGTACACCCCAGAGATCACTTGCCTAACCCTTTGCTTTCACCACATCAGTCAAACCAAATAGAAAATGGAGACAGGTATTTGTGGTTTAGGTGTCCCGAGTGACCTCTTCCTATACGTTTTCAGTCTAATGACTTCTGCCTATATTTGCCCTGTGAAGCAAGGGATCCAGTCACTAACACCAAACAAGGCTATGTTTGCTTCTTTCCACACTGCCCTTCTGCCTGCAAATCACTGATGACCTCTGGAAAGCTTTGCCCTCTTGCTCTTCTGTACCTTTGCTAGAAAGGAAGCAACCTCCAAAACACAAGTGTAGTGCTGCAGTCTTTCAATGCTGCTTCATCAGGCACATGTATGTAACTGGCAGCCCAGCTCAGGTTCAGAATTGAGGCCTCACAACTGCACAACATTAGCTCAGTTTTTGTAAGAAAATTACTGTTGACCTGTGAGAAGGTGTGTCATCAAGGACACATGAGGAGGTTTATAAGTAATGCAAGGTAAGGAAAGTAAAAATTTTCTGAAATGCTGTAACTGTTGAGAGGCATAATATTCAGAATCTCAAAGAAGAAAACACTTACATAAAATGGGTATAGGATCTTAAGATAAAAACAGAAGATGACAATTGACTAACTTTTACTGCTAAGACCAGCCATCAGAATCCCAGACCCCAGAGATAAGAGAAAAAGTCTGGAGGAAGAAAGACTCTCCACTGATAAGTGAGGATTGGGTTAGAGACCATTTGGGTAAACTGAACACACACAAATCCATGGGCCCCAATGGGATGCACCTGCACGTGCTGAGGGAGCTGGCTGATGATGTTGCTGTACCAGCCTCCACCGTTTTTGAAAGGTCATGGAGAATGGCAGAGATGCCTGAGCAGTGAAGGAAAGCCAGTGCCACTCCAGTTTTCAAAAAGGGCAAGAAGGAAGGCCCAGGTAATTACAGACCAGTCAGCCTAACCTCCATCTCTGGAAAGGTGAGGGAGCAGCTCATTCTGGAGGTCATCTCAAAGCACAAGGAAGAAAAGAAGGTTATTGGGAGTAGCTAGCATGAATTTACCAAGGAGAAATCATGTTTGACTAATCTGATTGCCTTCCATGATGGTGTGACTGAATGGGTAGATGAAGGAAGAACAGTGGATGTTGTCTACCTTGACTTCGACAAGGCTTTTGACACTGTCTTCCGTAACATCCTTGTAGGTAAGTTAAGGAAGTGTGGGTTGAGTGGACTGAGATGGATGGAGAACTGCCTAAACAGCTGAGCTCAGAGTGTTGTGGAGTCTAGCTGGAGGCCTATACCTAGTGGTGGTCTAGNAAGATGACAATTGACTAACTTTTACTGCTAAGACCAGCCATCAGAATCCCAGACCCCAGAGATAAGAGAAAAAGTCTGGAGGAAGAAAGACTCTCCACTGATAAGTGAGGATTGGGTTAGAGACCATTTGGGTAAACTGAACACACACAAATCCATGGGCCCCAATGGGATGCACCTGCACGTGCTGAGGGAGCTGGCTGATGATGTTGCTGTACCAGCCTCCACCGTTTTTGAAAGGTCATGGAGAATGGCAGAGATGCCTGAGCAGTGAAGGAAAGCCAGTGCCACTCCAGTTTTCAAAAAGGGCAAGAAGGAAGGCCCAGGTAATTACAGACCAGTCAGCCTAACCTCCATCTCTGGAAAGGTGAGGGAGCAGCTCATTCTGGAGGTCATCTCAAAGCACAAGGAAGAAAAGAAGGTTATTGGGAGTAGCTAGCATGAATTTACCAAGGAGAAATCATGTTTGACTAATCTGATTGCCTTCCATGATGGTGTGACTGAATGGGTAGATGAAGGAAGAACAGTGGATGTTGTCTACCTTGACTTCGACAAGGCTTTTGACACTGTCTTCCGTAACATCCTTGTAGGTAAGTTAAGGAAGTGTGGGTTGAGTGGACTGAGATGGATGGAGAACTGCCTAAACAGCTGAGCTCAGAGTGTTGTGGAGTCTAGCTGGAGGCCTATACCTAGTGGTGGTCTAGAGTGGTCAGTACTGGGTCCAGTCTTGTCCAACATCTTCATCAATGACCAGAATGAAGGGACAAGAGTGTACCCTCAGCAGGATCTGGACAAACTGGAGAGCTGGGCAAAGGGGAACCTAGCGAAGTTCGGCAAGAGTAAGTGTGTAGTCCTGCACCTGAGAAGGATTAACACAATGCACCAGTGCAGATTAGAAGTTGACCTGCTCATGAAGAAGGATCTTGGAGTCCTGGTGGACATTAAGTTGCCTACTTAATGGAGGGCTATGAGAATGATTACGGGAACAGAACATCTGTTTTATGAGGAAAGGTTGAGAGACCTGGGAATATTATTAATGTTTATAAATATCTGAAGGATGGTTGTCAATAAGAAGAGGCCAGGCTCTTTTCAGTGATGCTCTGTCATTGGACAAGGGGCAAAAGGTACAAATGTTCCACCTCAACATCAGGAAAAACTTCTTTACTGTGAGGGATACAGAGCACTAGCACAGGTTGCCCAGAGAGGTTGTGGAGCCTTTCTTCTCTAGAGACTGTCAAAACCTGCCTGCACACCTTCCTGTGTGGTCTGCCCTAAATGATCCTGCTTTGGTAGGATGGTTTGACTAAATCTCTAGAAGTCTCTTCCAATCCCTACTAATCTATGATTCCACATCATTCCCAACGAGGAACAAGGCTGATGACTACCTGGCCTCTGCAAGCTCACCAGGAACTAGGAGTATACTGGTACCTAGCAGTATGTTGGTCTCAGCTTTCTGCTGTACGGGTTAGCCTGTCAACACTGCTGTACAGATCCTACTTACAGAGTCCCTGGGCAGATGAAAGGTGCTCGAACTAAAGGGAGGTTTATGCTCCCATCTTGCATTTAGATGCTAAACTTGCTAGAGCTGGGATTGTCTTTTTGTTCTGCCTACAACACCCAGCACATGGGATCTGTGAGGGGCATTCCAATGGCAAAACTATTTAGGGAGGAAGAAAAGAGGCTTTTGTGCTTTTAGCCTCCTTCCCCAGGCAGAGTTGCACAGAATGAGAACAGCTGTCAAAAGGAGACAACTATACGGGTAGTTTTATCATCAGAAACTCCAAGCACTGCAGCAAGGAACTAAAAAATAACCTTGATTCAGATTTGGAGACAGGCACTAGTGTTGTATGTAAACTCTGAAAGAGACTTTGCACTAGGTGACATTTAGATGTTTGGTTTTCCCATTCATCTAGAAACATGGCAAGGTTGTAACCTCCACATAAATGAATGCAGCTTGCCTATCATGTATCTGCAAAATTACCTTCCCACTTGATACCAGTGAGCAAGAGGATAACTGACTATTAATTGAGATCTGAGATCCTCAGATGCTGACAGTACAGAACTGCATGCATTAAAAAGCCAGAGCCTGGCTGAAGTCAGAGGAAGAAAGCAGTCAGGATTTTCCAGCCACTAGTGACTGACAAATGAAGGAGATCAGAATTCCCAGGATCCCCTCCCAGACAAAGCCTGACCTTGAGAACCTCCTCAAAGCAGCTGCTACATCTGTGCATTCCAGAGGCAACTGTTCCGGTAACAGAGAAATTGTCAGGGCACTGTTTAAAGAAACCTGAGGGCTCAGACTAATCTTTAAACAGGACTTAAACAGGCTGAAACACCAACATTTCTGAGCAGCTATTAAACAAATGGACATATGGCTAACTCTCTGCAACTCTGACCTTGAAAACAAAATTCACTCCAGGATTATCTAGCCCCTCCCTTTCTCAGTGGCTGAATGTATTTATCTGGTGTGTCATGAAATTATAAATTCTTTGAGGCACCACCTGAGTCTCCATAAATTCTGGAAGTAATTTCTTGTTCTGTAAAATCAACAGGGTTATGAAGTACTCGAGTTGACTGCATTACCCTGTTTGAAATCAAGAATGAACTACAGCATTACTATAAAAGCATGATGCTTACATAGTTTGTTTTTTTTTTGTTTGTTTTTTTTTGCTATCCTGACACTGATGTGTGAAGTAATCTCAGACGTTTCCCTTGGGAGACTGCTGCTGTTCATCGAGACAGCCATTTCTTACCCTCTTATGCAGGGGCCACTGATCCCAGTTGCACTCTTTAAACACTGCTATAGTGCAACTCGCTGATTGTTTGGTAATGTGGGAAGGCTCAAGCTGCAGAGACACACTCTTTTTCCTTAATCTGTTCTGACTCATCACTTCTTCAGGGTAAGAAGTGGAAGGTGGAAACTCAAATTCAGTACCAGCTTGGGGATCTAAAGGACTTCATAAATCTGAGCGACACATTTCACAGGGATATTAGAGAAAATGAAATGCACTATTGCAAGAACTTTCTGCCAGTAAATAAAAGCAAATGCGGAGCTCATATAGTTTGGAGCAGAGGGAGTGTAGGAAGGAAAGCGTGTCTAGAATAGCCTCACAGAACAAATTTCATCTCGAGAGAGAGAAAAGGATACACACACCCATAAAACCATCTCTTCCTCACCATGATATCACAGTTTTTTAAAGTGAATAATTAGATTGATGAACTAATTCCATTACCTCCTGTCATAGTGATTAGATTAATAGATTAATATTGCTTGACTGTCCCTTTGCAGTGTTACCACCTTCATACTGCCTTCTATTTTGTTGACTGATGGCTTTTCTGAGTCAGGGATTATCTTTAGGGTTATGTGTGTGCCACTGGCTTGTAGCTAATGTGGAAGCGCTATTGTAATAGCTCATCCTTCCTAACTCCCCACGGGGTTCAGTGCATGGCACCAGCATCCTGTGCTCCCCTGTCCTGCAAAATGACCTGCAGGAAGAGCTACGCAAGGACAAGGCATTGCTTAGTTACTGATGACCACATTCATTCCTTGTGAGCCATGAGAGAAAAAAGAATAACATGATGTGACCTACTAGGACAAAATAACTATCCCTCATCAGATATTTGAGAACTCTAAGCAGTTTTTGATGAGCTCTATTGCTGTATCTGAAATGAGAAAGAATCCTACCAATCGTATTTGTGAACATCCTTTACAAGCAAGTATTCCAGACTTTTTGAGAGAAAAAGAAACAAAACACAATTGGAGTTTTGACTTGAATAGGATGACTTACTCAGCAAATACTCTAAAGAAGAAACACTTCTAAGCTACTCTGATCATTTAAACTGCAATCAAGACACTTGAAAAGTGTCTTAGTGGTTATGTGTATGTAGGAAAATATATTGGAGGGAAATGAGGAAAGGAAAGATGGACCAGAGAGGAACACTTGAGGTCCTAGAAGCTCAGTTTGCTGTTCTCATTGAATTAGAAAGAAAGAAACAAGAAGATCTAAGCCCTCTCTTGCAGCAGTAGCTGCTGCCACCTTGATGTCCAGCATCAAGGCTAGGTGAAAAAGGCAGTTCTGCCAGCTACTTGCCAAAGTCAGCTCTCCTGGAGCTGTTCAAACCCTTTGAAAGGTTTAATTCAGGTTCCCAGCTGCTGTAGATGTATATTTACTTTGCTTGAATGATGATGTGTACCAAAGCAACAAAGGTATTTGCTGCAATGAGATGCTTTGTTTGAGTAATTCAGAAGCAGAAACATCTGAAACTATGTATCCAGCTCAAAACTGAGACTTAGCTGTAAGAGTGGAGTCAGGTTTATCTGCACTACAGAAGACAGAAAAGCAGTCTAATATATATACATTATTTATATTATGCATATATAAGACTAAGCACCTTCTTACATCCACAATAAATATTTGAGGGTTATGCCACTTCTGTTCCTGGAATGACTTACTGGGCTGAGTTTTTAACCAAACACTACTTGATTAAAAAAGCAAATGATGAGCCATCAAACAGAAGTATTTACTCACACCCAAAAAAAAGGTGATTCAGAGATTTGTTCCTGAGAACAAGCAGAGGAATCTGGAGAGTTGAGGAGCTAACCCTCCTAACACAAACAACTGCTCTGTGAGCTGACAATCAGGAGGTGTTCGTGGAGTAGCTCAGCATGTGACTTCAAACATTACTATCATTTTTACATTAGGAAAACAAACCAGCCAAACCTTTTCATTGTAGGAAAACCAGACCACTGGGAAAACTGGAATGTCCTCAAATGGAGATTTTTTTTTTTTTATCAGACTCATCATTCAGGTTTAGAGGACCTTGCTTTTGGTCAAAAGCTTCACAGACCTCTTGAGTCACTTACATTCTAGAGAACCAGTCATGGGTAGCTCACTTCTCTCTCCTGCCTGGGCTGTCTCACCTTTTCATGGATACATATTATTCAGACTTTTGAAACTGAATTATCCTGATCTATGAAGTGGTTATAGTCATACTTTATGAATAAAATGACCTTGATGTCATGATGTGGAAACAGTGAGGGAGAGAACTTAGCCAGACAGTATTACAGAATTTCTACATATTTCCAAGTAGGTGCTGTAAGGTTTTTCTGACAGCTGACAGGTGATAGGCCACTCAGTCCTAACTACCAGACAACAAGTCTTCAATTCACAATAGCAGTTTCATAGGAGATGGAGGAGAAGGTGTGCACATGAAATGAGAAGACATTGGATTTTCTTCTGGTTTAGATCAATTCTCTCTATACGTTAAATATTGGGGTGCGGGGGGGAGATTTTTTTTCAAAATACAATATATCAACCAACCAAAGACCAAATTAGTGCTTTGGATTCTGCAAGATCTGTCCTAAGTGTGACACACAACTGAACATAATATTTCAGGTATACTATAGCTGAAGATCCATATCCATCCTCCCCAAACGAAGTTTTTCCGTGTTAGCACAAAAATTCAAGTTCCTGTGTATTTTTTTCACCCCTCCCTAAGGTATCTCTTACCTAATCATTTTAGCATGATGGTAATTACAGCCAAGTCATGGAATGAAAATAGAAGGCAGCTGGTAAAATGATCCTGGACGTCATCCGGATACAAGTGAAGCACGAGTATCTAATTCATTAAGGGAGCAGGAGGATTAAGGTGGTGCTCAGCATCTATTCTGTTTAATTTGACATTCCATTAATTTACTCTGTCAATGGACAGAATGGGAGGAACAATGTAATTATAGTTCAGAATCTGAAACCTCTGGCATGTCTGAAGAATTATTAGTTTGGTGGCAGTTGGCTGAGGGGAGCATGGCAAGAGAGATGAGCAAACTCCATGCTTGCTGAACCCATTACACTTCAGTGACAAGCTACGTGCTTGACTGGTGGAGTTCACCTTGGAGATTAAGCAGACTGCCTCTGTCTAGCAAATGACTTTCCAAAAGCCTTGAGAGCGGAAACTTCCAAGAGCATTTCACAAGGTGAATCTATGTTACATCGGGCAAAACCAGCGCTTGAAAAACTGCATGGAAGATGCATGATCATAATTTTCTTCAGAAAATGCAAACCTCTGTTCCCAGCAAACCTCTTTACTTGCACAGCTACTCAAACAGTTGTAGTGATGCATGGGTCAAATCTTACTGTGAACAAATGTTTCCAGAACAGCAAATCCATGGACCTTGCAGATTTGCCATGCATTTGGCCTGAGCAGGCAGTGTGCACAGAATCACAGAATGTCAGGGGCTGGAAGGGACCTCGAAAGATCATCTAGTCCAACCCTTCTGCCAGAGCAGGATCACCTGTACGTCCTACCTGCACCTCTGAAGCACTGCTCTGGAGTATTCAGGACACCAAGTTTTCACAGAAGCTTTTCAAAGAAATAAATATCAGAAAGTATCTGCCCACTTACCTCTAGGCATCAAAATAAATGGCCAGCTCTCAAAATACACCAGCAGTCGGACAATTGGAGAACTTGAAAAGTTGTCCCCAATGCTTTACAACACTGAAAACAAATTCTGTAACACATCTCTCACTGAAGCTCATATCTCCCCTGAAGTCACATTAGCTTTTATTTCTTTGGTAGAGAAGTAGAGGTGTGAAAAGAGATGTAACAGGAAACTTTGCTAATATGTTTCTCACAGAAAAATGACCATCTTGATAACATATTGATTTAGGCTATTGCACACCGCTGGCTATCACAGATGCAGTGTTACACTTCAGAGAGAAGCTGACTCATTAAAAAATGACAGAAGTCACAGGACCTAGACATTTAGGTAAGATGTACAAACACACAGACCTTTTAACTCCATTTCAATCGAATTAGCTTAGGGCTGGCAGCCAGATGGACAGTATTAGAGACAGACACCCTGAGTTAAATCACACAGCAAACTGAGCATCAGAAACTTGTCATCATCATCCATCACATCTAGTATCTGCAGGAGTCAGAAGCCTGCTGCACTCAAACCATAGCTCCCAGCAAGGCAATGAAAAGAAGTGACTGTTACTTTTGGCCCTCACAAGATATTTGAAGAGGTAAAAGCACCTGGCAGATGAAACCAGTGGATGAGCACTGCCGAACCCAGAGACTGAATTTCCTCTTTTTCCTCTTGCGCAGCTCCCTCTCTGTGCATGTGGCAATGAAAACAGGATCCTCATCAATCAGGGGCTCATGTAGTACCTGCAGTTGGCAAGAAAATGGAGGGTGGGAGAGAAACAGAAGAGTAAGTGACTGCTGAAAAAATTCTTTTGAAGAAATGCAATCCTTGCAGCATGCTTGTGAAGGACCAAACTTGTTCAGTGCTACCATTCAATAAACACCAAATCTTGGCCGAGCACACTCCATTGTGGAAGGCTGTTCTAAACATCATGTGCAAACACTGCAAAGCATAGCTCTCACTTCTCACCATCAGCTACAGTTTAACATTGCTCCAAATGTGGCTTCTACCTCTCACTATCATCTACAGTTCAATATTCCTCCAAAATGAAATGAGGAATGGGGGTGGAGGGGGTGGTTAGCAGCACCCTTCTCTAAGCTTTATCATCAGCACCATTTTGTTTGGCAGAACACCATCCTCTACAACATACTGTAAGGTACACTCATGGGTTACAGCAAAGGAAAACACACAGCAAAAATAGAAGGAAGTTAAGGGAGAAAAAGATATTTTCTGCTGCCACTTAAGGAGGTGGTGAAGGATAGAAAAGTTTTTTCCTGATTGCGGCAGCATCAGGGAAGCCTCTCTTGCCTCAGGAGCTGAAAAATTTAATAAAAGGTGACAGAAAGATAAAGATCCAGTGGCAGGAATAGAAAAAGACATGGCAAACTGGAACCAGTAATGAAAACCAGCAAAAGTGAAGCAATTTCTGCATTCAGCATCCAGATGACATATGTGGTTGTCTATTCCTTACAACTGTTTTGTTACACTTCTCTCCATTAATTCTGTAGCAAGTTAATCAGATTTTACACTACAGAAGCTATATAAAGAACAGCACCACTATCTCCTTGTAGCTCACAGGCAGCTGTGCATAACATACACATCCCTGACTGCACAGCACGTGAGTTGCCTAGCAAGTCACTCGTGAGAGTACAAATGCTTGGAAACTGTTTTAAGATCTCAGCTGATGAATGGTCATCAAATTAAAACATCTACAACTAAACCAAAGCAAGTCACTGCAGACTCCCCTCCTAGTATACAAAGTGAAGGCAATTCCACTAGGTCATAATTCTTACCCTTTAAAGACATGTAGAGTAAGTCATATGGGTTATGATCTGAAGGAGCCTGCTCTTTTCCAATGACCATCACCCCAGCACACAGCCTATCTCACAGATACAAGTAACCACAATGCAGAGGCTACAACCCTCAGACCAAGCCTTTCCATGTTTGCTTTTGTGCTACTTTTGTGTGCAGCTGCACACAGTCAGCTGCTGAAATGAGAACAAAGCTGCACTGAACCTGGGAGTGATGCTCATAGGAGAGATGTGGTAGATAAGCAGTTAAGCACCAGAGATGAGCAGGTGCTGGCCTCCTGAATAGAAGACGTTTGTTGAACATCACTCTAACAGCCCAGAATAGGCACCCGTGCCCTCCCCACACAGTGGCGGCTGCACACTGTCATTTATACACACTCCACTTCGTCACGGCTCATAAAACATTCATAAGAGCATCTGAAAGCACTTTTGTGAAATGTTCAAATTATAACCCAAAATGCAGATGCGAGCAAGGAGAGCTGCACACAAAGCTATTTGTCCTTAAAGCTGCAGCTGTCCTGTTTTCCCACTGGAGCCAAATCCTCTTCCTTTCCCAAGGTCCACACAAAACACTGCTCTTTCTTTAGAAGGCCACCTTGGGCATTTCACTTTTCCATCTCAGAGTATTCTGACAGTATTTTGCAAGTATCAAACATGCCCTCATTTGCTTTTTTTCCTTTCTGCCTCTTTCATGCAGAGGGCAGAACTACACCTCTTGGCATGAAGTTGAACATATCATTAAGAATGCCTAAGCTTCTGGAAAGGCCCTCCTACTGGTCAGAGCCCAGAGTGGTGTGGTTCAACTGTTATAATCTCTCCCACTGTGGGATGAAGAGCAGCGAAGAGAAAAGGCTGTATATGCATCACTTGAAGACATTCTTTTACCCTCTGTCTCCCTCCTCTGCACCACAGCATTAGTTCTCCTCACTACTGCATCTGGCTTACCCTTCACACTGTGACTTCTAAGACAAGAGTAAAGCTTGTTAGGCTTAAATTTAGAAAATAAACCTGAATTTAAAAACCTTTCCCCATCTTCCTCGTCTCATTTGTCCACACTCAGCCCTGCCTTCCTTCAGGGTCCAGAGCTTCTCCTCCTTTCCCCTATCCCAAATGTTTAAGTAATTTCCATTTTTTCCATAAGATGACTATGTCTCTTATGTCCCTACTGAACTGTTGGAAAGGGAGAAATGGAAATAGAAACAGAGTAGAGCAACTCTCTCTTTGATGCTGCTGCAAAGAGAGAATGTGAACAGGCAGGAAAACTGACATGAAAACTCTGGAGCTTGATCTTGTTTCATCCAGAGAGGGTGGGGAAACAAGTGTTGTCACCCCTCCATAGGCAACCACTGCTTCAACAAATGTAAAGGTCTCTGCAAGCAAAGCACTGTAGGGCTGTGCATGCTGCTGGAGAAGCTGACCCCCGACCCCCATCTCATTTTCAAAGGTGACAATTTGTTGCTTCTGGCATTGACAAAGTTTTCTCATGACAAAATGCAGCTTTGTTGCACTGGACAGTCCTATTAGTTTGCTCACTCTCCTTCACTCTGCCTCTTTACTCCTCCTGCAATCTCAAATCCATTCATTTGCCAAATCCCCAAGCAAAGTGGTATTTGTCCCTTACCCATTCGTCATTCTTAATGCTGCTGCAATACTCACTTTTCCAGAAGCTTCTCGTCTAGTTGCTTCACTTCCCCCCAGCTACTCCACTGGTTTGTTTTTTTTCCCCTCTTTGTTACAGTTATCCTCATCCTTGCTACATCTTTTTGCCAAGCTTCCACTCTTTGTTTTCCCTTCTTTAAAAGAAGGAAAAACATGATGTACATGCACTTCAAGTCTTGGAGTCCCACCTTGGAGTCTTGCCTTTTCAACAATTGCTCCATCTCACATCATCTCTCATTCACTGAACAAAACTGCTAGCCCATTTCTCCTGACAGTCCCTTTCTTCTCCATCTCAGATCACCTCCCTGGTTCCATCTGTCCTGCTCTCATCACAGTCCAAATAGCCATGTAGCCAAGGCTCTGAGCCACTATGTCTTTTGTATTTGGACTTTCTGTATTCCATTGCCTTAGATAAAGAACCAACATGCCTTGTCTTCTCTTAGCTCCATGGCCATCCCCCCAAAAGGCTGTCTCTTCAACCTGCCTCCTGGAGAAACTGCTTAGCTTGTCTTGTCTCTGGCTTTTGGAAGGTACCATCCATTTGCCAATAGAGCTCCCCCGGGTCCACCCGTATGCCATTGCTTCTGCAGAAGTAGTTTCTGCTTCTCTGCAAAAAAGCTCCTCCTGTCTAAACTAAATTATCTGCTCGTACCTGATATCTCTGCTTGCGTATCTAGCTGCCAGTTCTGATTTTATATGCTGCATTTGACAGCATCTCTCTCCCCTTAAGATAACCCCTTAGTATCTCCTTTTTGGTCATTGCAGACATCCCTCTCCTCTTGCTGCAGAACTCACTGGCCAGTGAAACTGATGTCAGTATTTACTTCCAGCTCCTGGCAAGGTTTTCTGAGTCAGGCAATGCCTGCATATTCCATGGCTTCTGAGTAACAGCAATAAAATGTTATTAATTTTAGAGTAACAACTCTTTTTATGACCAGGTGACCTGCCTAGTGGACATGGGGCAGGCTGTGGATGTAGTCTACCTGGACTTCAGCAGGGCCTTTGACACCGTCTGCCATAGCAAACTTCTGGCCAAGCTGGCAGTCCTTGGCTTGGGCAGGGGCACTCTGTGCTGGGTAAGAACTGGCTGGATGGCTGGGCCCAGAGAGGAGTGGTGAATGGTGCCACATCCAGTTGGCAGCCAGTCATGGGTGGTGTGCCCCAGGGATCAGTGATGGACCAAGTCATGTTTAATATCTTTATTGATGACCTGGATGAGGGAATTGAGTACACCATCAGTACACCATCAGTGGAGGTGTTGAAGAGGAGGCTGGATGAGGCACTTAGTGCCATGGTTTAGTTAATTAGAAGCGTTACATGATAGGTTGGACTCAATAATCCTATAAGTCTTTTCCAGCCTCGTTGGTTCTGTGATTCTGTGATTCAATTCACCCACCCAGTCATTTTTTTGTCCGAGCCTACAGCTGTCCTGCAACAGTTTTTCTTTTGGCCCCACTAAACTTAAGATATTCCTACCCCACAGACTGCTGGGGCAAAGCTGTTCTCCTAGTCCATCGTGCTGGCCATGTAACTTTATTTCTCTTTGATAGCTCTTCTCCAATAGATCAGATTGATTCTTTCTCTTCACTTTCAAAGTCCTGTTCAGCCTATCCACATATTACTGATTCTTTTTGCCATCATTCAGAGGTTAACTCTCACCTCTGACAGAATGATGATTTTAGGCTCCTCTGTCCATTTGTTCATTTTTCAGTGGACTCTTTTAAAAAACTAAAATTAAACCAGCACTCTATTATCATTAGATAGTTTAAACATAGCCATAAAGGTTCAGCATTTTCTGCTATCAAACTCTCTTTAAAATTTGGCTTCACCAGAGGATCAACTGGCTAAGAGCTACACGACATCAGATATTTACCTTACTATTTAATACTCTCATTGCTCCTCTCTCTCTTTTTCCATGTCTTATTCGTGGCCAATGTCCTATGAATACTTACATTCCTGATGTGAAATCAGCACCCCTACTCACAGAGAAACATTCTGAAAATAGGAAAACTGAAATATANTACTGTGATACTGTGACTTGAGCAAGTCTTGTAATTCAGAAGTGCCCAACACCAAACTGCTTAGTTGTTAACAAAGGTTACCACAAATAACAAAAAAAAAAATTAGCTCCCTAGTAATGATCCAAATTTTAGCACCTTGCCCTTGGAGCAAGACATTGGAGTTATGTCTCTGTTTTTGCCAGGCAGTTCACTTCTGCCAACTTAAGCCAACTGTTCCCAGCTGACCTTTCACTGGGCAGATGCAGGATGCCAAAGAGAAGGTACTTTGGAGGGAGAGGGAAGACAGTGTCTAGAGCGGTCCCCCTGGCCTATCTCATCTCATCTCAGTCAGGGGCAGCCAGAGACAGCAATTCTGTCTAGTCACCTCCTACTGACAAGCATATAAATACTCAACAGGCACAGAAAAACACTTGAACAATTAGGTTATTTTCCTGAGCTCCTCTGGTTTCTGGAATTCAGTATATATCCTTGGCAGGTAAGTACCCTTGAATTTATTGCAGTGTAATTCTGGAGCTCAGACAGGACTTCATCCCTGTCTTCAGGCTTCCACTTGTACACTGTAACACAGCTACAAAGCTAAGCAGCAATGAAATGACACTGATTTCAGAAATAGGCCCAAAACTCCACGTCTTGTTGCTCAGGTAAAGGCAGCAGTTATGGCATATTAGCATAGTCCTTTCCCTTATTCTGTTTCCTTTTACAGAAACTGTGGCATCATTTTTGCATGCACATTTTTGGTTGGGGTTACACTTAACAAAAGCACCCTAAATATTTTCTGTTGGATATTCCACTTGAAGAATCTTTTCTAGCTCTCCAAAAGAAAAATATTAAATCTGTAGAAGAAATTAACTGTGAAAGCAGATGTTGCACTGCCTGATGATGCAAACTGTTGCTCTGTCCATAGAGGTGAGTTAAACAACAAATGCATTTTCAACTTGATTCCAGGTACCACAGAAACCTGGACCCCTCTTCCCAGAGCGTTTTCAGAAGCAGTGCATCCAAAGGCCCATCTGAATGGATCTTTCCCCTTTTGTGCAACTGGATTATTATTTTTATCATTTTTGTTATTTCTCACTGGGCCTGAACTTTCTGAGTTAGATGTTTATTGCACTCCGTTAATCTATATTTGAGACAATTTCCAGGGAGAGATCTTTCCTGCTCTTTTGAGCAGACAGGGAACACATCTCTTGGGACAGGTAGTGTGCAGCACTGCCTGATAGCACTCAGAAGGGCATTAAGAACAAGGTGGAGGAGGAGGCCTGCAACATCCCCTATTAGGCTACCAGCCCTAGAGTATTTTTAACCTTAGAGTATTTTTAGCAACAGATTAAAAATATTTTTTTCTCAAAGTTATTTTTGAAGCTATATTTTAATGCTTTTTGTTCTGCTCAATACTGTTGTAACATGTTGTACAGGAATTACTGACAAAAACATTGTCAAGGGAGCAGAAAAGTGGAAAGGGAAGGAAGAGAACTGGGCTGTCACTACCTCTTCCTTCTTTGTTTTTTTCAAAGTAGCATCTCCTGACCAAGCTCAGCACAAGCAAACGTTTTGCCTGTGGAGATTTATCTGTTTTGCAGCTCCAAATAACACGCTATAATTTTGCCAATTCAGTTCTCAAACCTTGCTGGGCTGTGGTGGGGAAGGGAAAAGGGATATACATGCAAATCGAATATTATCCTTTAATGGATTTGTGCTCACAGCATGTCCTGCAGCACACCATTATGAGCATTTACATTAGACAATGATCACATTTCTGAAGCCTTTATCTTCTGCTCATTGAAGACAGTGGCCATAAGGATTAGATTTCATATCTTAATGAGCTCGGTCCCAGCAACACCATGTCTCTCATTGCCTGTAGTGTCTTGATAGAAATACACCCTGCTGGCATGTCTTAGTGAGAACACTCCTCCCCTTTCTACTGTAACAGCTTTTCAGACAGTTGTCTTGTCCTGAATTATATAGGTATGATTTTTATTGTCTACAAAATAGAAAAAAAATGTGATCACTCCCAATTTATTTTAGGCATACTTCAATGGATGTGATACATCTATACTTTCAATAATTTTGTGCTGTGGGCAAAATTGTGATGCCTCAGAGATTAAACAGGAAGAAACAGTGGACAATGGACACAACACTGTTTTCAAATGATTAGGTAGAATCTTTATGTTCTGAAAACCAAGAGCTGATTGAGAAGTTATTTCAAGTTAAGTTTCTGTACTTAGTTCCATGCATCGTCTGCCCAGTCTACAGAGCAGTTTTCCTACAGAATGGCATTCTTCTGTATCCCTAATTGAATCTAGAAAGGAAATTTTGTTAGAGTCCTGCTTACTTTTATTCTCGGTAGTCTAGAAACATTTGCCTACAGGAAGGCTGGGGAGGGTCTATTTACAAGGTCTTGGAATGACAGGACAAGGGGCAATGGGTTTAAACTGGAAGTGAGGAGATTCAGGCTGGATGTTAGGAGGAAGTTCTTTACAGTGAGGGTGGTGAGGCACTGGAACAGGTTGCCCAGGGAGGTTGTGGATGCTCCCTCCCTGGAGGTGTTCAAGGCCAGGTTGGATGAGGCCTTGAGTGACCTGTACTAGCGGGAGGTGTCCCTGCCTATGGCAGGGGGTTGGAACTAGATGATCCTTGAGGTCCCTTCCAACCTTACCATTCTATGATTCTATGATTTCCGGTTCACTGACAGTTTGGTTGCAAATCCATATATCAATAAGTTTTTCCATAGAAGCATCACCCATCATTAAAATCCAGGACTGGCACAAGGAACAGACAGTACTGATAAGGACAGTGAGCAAAGGCACCTGACCTCTCTATTTATTTTCCCTTTAAGCCATTTGTGGGAGTGTTGTGGATTTACGACTGGATGTCTTAACCACAGGGAAATTTCCCCTAGAAGTACCAGAGAAGTACAGATAGGTTGGACTCAATGATCTTAGAGGTCTTTTCCAACCTGGTTAATTCTGTGATTCTGAGATGGACAGCAGAAAGCGTAATCTTTGTTATTTCATTCCCATCAGCCTGCACCTCTACATAAACAAACATCACAGGCTATTCTGCCCCTTTGCTCCCCCTCTCTGTTCCCAGCATGGACCCTTATCTCTTGTGATGCAGGGGAGCTTTGTGGCCTTCTGCAGCCTTGGCAAAGCTAATTTTTGCTGCACAGTTTGGGCTGGTATAGGGGGGAAGTAGGGAAGCATGGCAGTGGGTGGGGGGTGGGCATTGAGGCCTGTTGTTTGGCCTGGCTCGGGGGAAGGTTTTGGAANTTTGTGGGAGTGTTGTGGATTTACGACTGGATGTCTTAACCACAGGGAAATTTCCCCTAGAAGTACCAGAGAAGTACAGATAGGTTGGACTCAATGATCTTAGAGGTCTTTTCCAACCTGGTTAATTCTGTGATTCTGAGATGGACAGCAGAAAGCGTAATCTTTGTTATTTCATTCCCATCAGCCTGCACCTCTACATAAACAAACATCACAGGCTATTCTGCCCCTTTGCTCCCCCTCTCTGTTCCCAGCATGGACCCTTATCTCTTGTGATGCAGGGGAGCTTTGTGGCCTTCTGCAGCCTTGGCAAAGCTAATTTTTGCTGCACAGTTTGGGCTGGTATAGGGGGGAAGTAGGGAAGCATGGCAGTGGGTGGGGGGTGGGCATTGAGGCCTGTTGTTTGGCCTGGCTCGGGGGAAGGTTTTGGAAGATGTTGGCCTAGTGAGGTTTTGGAAAAGCCCAGGTTGGAGAACTGGGCTGAGGCTGAATACAAATTTGTGTATTTTGTATTTCTGTATATATTTGTGAATAGTATTTCCATTTAAACTTCCAAACCTGTGTGGAGTGTTTTTATTTTGCTCCTTTGGGAAGGGGTACAATAGCTTCTGTTCGCTCAAACCAAGACAGGGAGGTAGCTGTGCTGCTAGACTATACACAAAGATCCTACCAGTAGGGTGAGGGTTAGTCATTCCTAGCAAACTCAGCTCCTGCATCCAGCCCTCAACACGGGACAGAAGCAGCTATAGCTTTTCTCTCCAGCTCAGCTGCAGCATCTCTACCACTCTTCCTCACTGGAGCAGGCTGCAACTTCCCATCCTCAGGACACTAATACTGGTGCCAACCTCACTGAGAAGTCTCCAGGCTGTTTAGATCACTAAAGCAAACAGCCCCAAGCTCAGAGAGTGTGGATCCTATTGGTACCTGCACTCAGAGCTATAAGGCAGACATTGCTGAGCACTTGCGTAAGACAATATTGCTTTCTCTCATGTTTCATGGAGGCACCGCAGCATGGCTTCATTTTGTGATGCCTTTCTTCAGGCACCTGTGAAAGAGTTTCATATTCAGCTGTGCTCTGAGCTTTCAGTCATAGTGAGACAATCTGGAGCACATAGGTTAGACATTACCTGTCAAGAGGTTAAATCTTACCTGGGCTTGTGAAGGTCTAAAAGCAGAGTCAAAGCCATTCTGCAGAGAGTCCAGAAAAGGCTGGATTTTGTAGAGGCTGTGTGTTGTCTGGCTTGAGCGGAAGGCCACAACGTGGAAGTACTTCAAGATCTTCTCAAACCGTGACTGTGTCATGATAAGTGCAATGCTTTTGTTGCTATAGAAGCCGCTGCTCCAGATGCTGAGAACAGACTCACAGTGGTGGATGCTGGTTGATATCATGTAGCCTAAGAAGGCCTTCATTTCTGACAAAGTGACGTCGATCCAGGCATCATCACTGCCGAACCTCTCCTGGTACTTCTTGGCATACATGTTGGTTTGGACCACCATATTCTTTAGTACATTGTCAGGAACAAAGAGTTGAAAAAAGTCCATGGCACTTGCAGTCAGGGGCATTTTTCGTGTTGGACCTAGGATAAAGGCAAGAAGGGAAGATAAGCTTACTCTCGATCATGACAAGGCATGCTCAGTGCCAGCAGGATTAACTTTCCTAAATCAGGAAATTAAGGCCAAAGTGATAGCATGTCAGCCAATTCCTTGGAAAGTGTACCCACTGTCCGACAGATTTCATCAGGAAACTTCCCCCTGTACTCTGTCTTCCTCTGATATGATATAAATACAACACGCTGAATAGTTTCTTCCTCTGCTCTGCAGGCTCATCAGTTTGTAGCATGGAGATCTGTGAGGCAATACATTTATTTTTTCCACTTATACACCATGTGCGCATTTACCCTCAGCAGTTGTTTTGGTCGTTTTATGGATAGTCTTTTGTTTGTCTATGTGTGCGTCAAAGCAGTACCTGTCCTAAAATAGCCCAGAAGGAAGGTGTCCAAGCACTCCAGAGAGAGAGCTGACCCCATCCCAGCTGACATGATTCCTTTTCTTCTGCGCCTCTACCTCCTGTCTAGTTCATTGTCATTATTTCTGCGACTTTCAAATCTGTATGCTCCACACATACAGACACACAGATCATGTCTATCTGCTTACAGGTTTTGTGTCTCTGCCACCATACTGGAACCCTATCCTGAACTCTGGTATCCCAATGCCTCTTTAGCTACCAGAAGTCAGACACCACATGGCTACTGTCACTGCTCCACAACCCAGGGGATATTTTTAATATTACAATGCATATGCTGGTCCCTCTTCCTCCTGTAATATAATCAGCTTTTTCACCGATCTTGCACCTTCTCTGCCAGTTTCAACTATTCCATGAGAAGGGAGCGGGGGGAATGGCAGCGGCTTTAAGGATTGGCAGCACTGTATCAGTGTAACAAGGTTATCCAGTCAGACACCAGATTACATTAAGCCGAATTAGGAACATCAAGCCTGCAATAACAGGGATACAGACACCAGTCCTTACAACCCTCTCTTCTCTAATCCCGTCCATAAGCTAATTAAGCTCCATTTTAAAAGTAGTGTTTTTCATGCTTCCCCCCATAGCAGTGCTTAGTCACCAGATAAAGGCTATGGAAACAGGGACATTTCTCTATTCTTCTACAGAGGCAGTGAAAATCAATTCACCGGAGGGGGGCAGCCTGGGTAAACCCAATGGACAGGACAGTGCTCTAAAGCACTGCCGTGCATCACTGTGCAAAAGATAGTGTCTTGATTATAACCCCTAAGAGTTGGATCCAGTAAATACCGTGCCTTAGTTTAACAGCCTTCAGCCTTGGGACTGTCTGAAAAATACTCTTCTTCATCAGAAGTAGGAGGTAAACAGCTTCTCATTTCAAGTTCTGCCTAACCAGAGTGAGACCTGTACTACATGGCTGCTTGAATCTCAGCATCAGCTCTCCCGAACAAATCTCAGAGCACAAGATTTGCCATTCTACAGTCTGTCTCTACAAAGAGCCACTATCGTGTCGGTCATGTCACATTCTCCAGTACCCCTGTACATCAGCTCACATCCTCAGAGCAACAACTACAGCTTGCAGAAATTCTGCGTGAAATGGTACTACAAAACTACACAAATACTGTGGTTGGACTTGCTCTTAAGCCTTAATATTTGGGTGTAGTCTGGTGAACTCAAGCTATTAGGAGGACAGCAAAACTAGCACCAAGACATTGAAACAGTGAACCTGTTTGTTGGAAAAAATGCAAAAAAAACCCCACCCAAACAAACAAAAAAACCCCAAACAAAAGCAGGTTGCTGGTTGGTTTGTTTGTTTGAAGTGCAATGGGGAAATACACATTTATGTAAATATTACTTTCCAATTTTGATTTGTGAGATTAAGAAACAGTTTAGTTGAAATTACATAGCAAGACCAGAGCAAAGAGCCCTACATAAACCATGCTCTAGTAAAGACAGAGCAGAAAATTTCAGCTTAAATGATAGAAGGTTCTAATTATCAAGTGAAAACTGTGGGGTTAGAACACATATATTAACCTTAAGTGCTAGTGTAATAATAAAATCTCCTAACAAAGAGTTTTCTTTTGGTAAGGAGTTTATATTCTACTAGTGCCCACTAGACTTACAGCTGACATAAAGTGCTCTACAAATGATTTTGTATGAATGACTTACAGTACATCACTTCCTGCTTCCCCACAACTTAATCTTAAGTTCTGACATTCTACAGCAGACACTGCTTTGACAACAACAACTGCACAGGGCATACTCCTATTTATACAGGAAGTCCTGAGTAGATCCAGAACTCAACTCCAGCACTCAGGCAACGTTACAAGTAGAGCCAAACTACCTCTGTGCTCAGGTAGTTTGCCACTAGAAGCAGAAGCTGGGAGCAGGGGTGATATTTCAAATCTTGCCTACAGCAAACAAAATGCATCCATAAAGCTTTAGGTATTATGAAATACATCTGTCTCAAGGCAGGTGCATATGGACAATAGGATGGACTCCATCTTTAGAAAGTCAAGAGTAGTCAGAAGCATATGAATGTACTTTAATATGCTATTCAGTTTTCAGTAGCTGCACAAGTTTATCTTGAGAAGTGATTACGGAAAACTGCCAGATACACTGAATAGAACAATCCTTTCTTACCTAGCAGTCTTGCTCCAGCCACACAGAATCTCTTGCTCTCCTTCTTGAAATAAACATGCAAGATGTATAGCCCCTTGGCCATGCAGAACCCACACAGCTCTAAAAATGTGAGCTGAATCACTTTATGACTCAAACGTCAACCTAGCTGTTGACCAAATATAGTTCTGAAAGTCTTTTTATAATCTCATTGTCTTAAAAAACAGTATTTATCAGCAAAGTGAGCAGAACTGATTCATAATTTACTGATACACAGTAAAAAGAGTGACACTGAATTTCTGTAGGAAGAGAACAGAATTTTCAACATGAATTGTGTTTTGCATAGTTAATAAGTAGCCAAAAATATCTAAATAAGACTTTCCATCTAAGTAGACAAATATCTCTCATACACAGAGTCAACTGCCTAAAAAACTTAAATAGTGAAATTGTATTTTTCAAAGGATTTTTATATTGACTTAAATGACCCTTACTCAGAAAATACTTGCACGAAAGAGTTCAGTGATCCATATACATGCTGTTTATCTTTCAACGTTTTACTTAATCAGATAAAATAATGGCTGTGCCTCATCTTCCATTCTCAGAATTAACATACCATTATGCTTGCATGTAGAATTCAGGTTTTACTCTCTTCTTGCCCTAAAGGACACACATGGCAAACATATTTATTTACGTAGGGGCTTTTGCATTAAAAACTAATCAGAATTTACAATTTAAAATTATAGAGTCAGAGCACAAAAGCACTCTCGGAATTTCCAAACACAGAGCTAGATCCAGAGTTCCATGCACACTCAGGATGGGGATAGAGCTACACTAAGTAACTTACAGCTGGGCAGCACAAGCTCCAGTATTTTGAGCTTTCTTTAAGTGACTTTGTGGAACATGTGAAGTACCACAAACTTCCTCTGTTATGATACAACTCACACAAATTCCTCTTCTTCCTTGTCATCTTACCATCAAAAAAGTGCATTTACAATCATTAACAATCACCTTGCTAGTCATTTCTGCTAGATCCTGTTTTGGTCAGGTTTATTCCATTTTCCATTTTACACTCAGAAGGAATGTCTCCACCGAGAGCCACAGCTATTTAAACTGTAAGAATAGACTCAAAAGAAGAGGCTATGCTGGGAATGCCATTTGTGTTTCCATACTGGAGACATGATTGTGGAGCAGAGGCTGGCATCTTGCCCTCACACTGCATGCACTGCAGAGTTCGTTTTGGCTCGACTCAGCTCAGGGCAAACTGCAGCAGCTTTGATGGGTCTGATGCCTAGCAAGAGAGCTGGCTGTAGGCTTAGCTTCTCCACAAACACACACATTGCAGAAAAAAATTAAATACTTAATAAAAAATGCATATGAAATTTCTGTGTGACCATCCTTCAAGCAGTCCCTGCATGTCTTCCTATGGTTTCTGGTCGTCTTTCTCTGATGGATCCTTACCAGTCACAACCTTCTCCCTGCTTCAACACAAGCAGTGTTCCTAGTCTTCTTTACTGAGTAGTACGCTTGGAAAAAAATAACAGTTCCAAGTCAATTAACTGTTTTTTCCTTACTTAATGGTTTGCAGGACTAAGTAACTTGAGCACTTTTTAGTAGATTAATTTATCCTTTTCCATTTATTCTGTTCCAATTACCAACCTGTTATGTAGGATCAAAGTTCACAGACTTAGAATATAAGCTGGAGAGTTTCAGAGCCTGCTGTAATCTATCATTTCTTACAACACAAAATACAAAATTTAAGGAGGTCAAAAGCATTGTCATTTGGCTTGTGGCACTTGGTGCCATGATTCAGTTGATTAGATAATGTTGGGTGATAGGTTGGACTTGATGATCTCGAAGGTCTTTTCCAACCTGATTAATTCTGTGATTCTGTGATTTTGGGCAGGATAAATCAGATATGCAAGAACTAAACATTGTGGAAGAAAATTCTCCTTTACTCTATAAAAGACACTGCTCTCATTCAAAGTGTAACTGAGGTTCATGGCAAAATACCCCATTATGCTGATAGGCCCAGGTATTACCACATATAGGCTAATGTAACCCTAATTCAAATTGCAAGGTTTGGAAATAAACCTTGTATAGAGCTAATCCAAGGTTGACTTTGAAATTAATTTAACCTTGTTAGCAATGAGGCAGACCCCAATACTCCTGTATCAGGCATAGAAGTGGTAGAAGCATCAGTTTAAGACTTTCTAAGTAATTTTTTTGTCTTTGAGCTCTTTGAGCAAAAATCTAACACTTCATAGTCACACATGAGGACAGCACAATTAGGTGTATTATATACAGATATGTACCTAAGGAAAAAAAAAAATCTATCTGCAACACAGTAGTTTTTGGCAATGGGAAATATTTTCTCCTCTGATAAAATGCACAGCTTTCAAATGCTAGAGTTTTAAAAGCCAATTGATTTCTTCTTCCTAAGTGCAAGCAATTAGAGACTGTTTTATATTCCTGATAAGCTATTTTTCCAAAAGAACACAATGTTATTTGGGGGGCTTATTTAAGAAACATTGAAAAATGGTGGCAAAATATTTCTGCCAGAAAATACACTTTCATAAAAAAAAAATTATGATGTTTTCACAGAAAGTGTCAATTAACAGGCAGTTTTAACAATTTTTCATCTTCCTCAATGTTTAGAGACCAATAGAAAGAGTTGAAAAATCAGCAAAGAAAACAAAACTAATTTCTAAATACTTCCCAAGAGAGATTTTTCATAATTTGGGTTTCACACTAAATTCCCTCATGTAAACTTCTGTTTCAGTGCTATTCTTAATGGCCTGGAAGAAACGCACACCAGACCATTCTCAAAGCATAGCCACTTTAATGGCCTTATGATAAGCCTGTCAAGACAGCTTGAAGTTAAGTTCATGTAGCAGTTCCTGTCTGCATTTTATTTCGGTTTATTTCAGATACTGCACTTCTGTAGGAAATGGGCAGCAAACATCCAGGTCTTTAAAGCTGCATACTATGCTGCATGTATCTTGTTCACTTTCACTTAAAAAGCATCCAAAGTTTCAGTGACAAGTACAAGTCTACTTTGGAGTCATCCTAATTTACACGAGCTGTGGTTCTGACCAGTATTTTAGGGCAAGCAGATGTCTGCATTGTTAGATGAATCTTACTTTCTTTTAGGACAGCCTAGCACAAGAACTCTATGTGAAGTAATCAATACACAATTCATACTGTGGAGTTACTTGGAAGTCAGGGCCAACCTACAAGGACACAATAACAAAAAGACCTTAAACAACCAACTCCCAAGCACACACTATATTGTCTTTCTTACACAGGAAAGACAAAAAACTTGGACATAGCCCTTCCAAAGATTCTTCTTTTCTTAGACCATAAGGGCTCTATCAGTAAGCTATGCGTCTAAGTTTTAACTAGGTCACATTTCCTCAGAAACTTAGCTTGCACTTTTGTCTGGGTGCTCAGTAGCACACTCTTTTGCTCTACATTTTGTTTCAGTTAAGCTTGTTTCAAGTTACTTAGCAATGTGTGATTTGCCTGCACTTTTCCAACCTCTATAAATATTTGACAATGCCTCCACATCTTCACAACAATTGTTGTAGCCACAACAATTGTTCCAAATGGCTTCCATGAAAGGACACTTTCTCTTTCCTCCCCAGCATTAAAGACAATTGCTTTTCTCACAGCATCAGTGATAAAATGATCCATATACTGCAACTTCTATCCACTGAAAGAATTAAAAGCTGAGTCTAAAAGCAATACAAGGACAAATGAAAGAGGACTGAAAATTAATGCGCAGCTGCTTGGTACTGACTCTGGTCAACAGCCCTGGTCTCTACACTAGACAATGCTGAGTTATGACACATTAAATAAAAAGCTTTAGTAAACTAAACACTAAACTTTAAACTAAATGGTAAAGCTTAGCAAAATATTTAGTAAACTAAGGAGCCTCCTGCAATTCACCTTGTTTCCCTGCTCTGTATTGGATCCAGTTTCACATCTAACTTTCTCGAGCATTAGAGCAAAACTCTTGAAAGTCAAGTCTAGCACGTCAACTTGGAATAGGTCTGGGACAAGTATTGTACCTGTTCCCATGCAACACAAAACAGTCTTCCCACTCAGTATGATGGTAGCCTCCCAAGACCTGAGGTGATAAACAAGGTGCCCTGACCATTTCCTCCAGGCCCATACTACTGTGTGCTACCTGGCAGCTCAGCCTTAGGCTCGAGGTGAGGAGAAAGTTCTTCACCAAGAGAGTCATTCGCTACTGGAATGGGCTGCCCAGGGAGGTGGTGGAGTCACCGTCCCTGGAGGTGTTCAAGGCACGTTTGGACGTGGCACTTAGTGCCATGGTCTAGTCGTGAGGGTTGTGGTAATGGGTTGGACTTGATGATCTTTGAGGTCTCTTCCAACCTTGCTTATACTGTGATACTGTGAAATGGTGAAGAATTTCGGAACTTCCAGGTGCAGCATCTTTCAAGGCAATAGTTCACTACACTTCTTTTGCACTGTAAGAAAGTGTGCACCTGCATTTCTAGGTGCTTTCACCCAGTGCATTAGGCACAGGGACAGATGAAAGTTTATACATTTTCTTCAGACAACAAATGAAAGTGAAGGTCACGTATTTGGAATACCTGCTAGGGGCAGGGCTCCTTTACACATGCAGTGTATCAATTTGTGCACTTGAGTTTCTTTTTGTTTCTACTCACTTCCCTGTCGTTAGACTATATTTTTCCATCCTTGTACCTGCACTTAGAAGTTACCAGTGCCACAGGCTGTTTGAACATCTGAACTCAAAATAGCCAAGCTACTAGGAAGTTCAATAGATTATTCCTATATACCTGCACATCAACAACCAAATTTTCTTACCACATGCAGGATATATGACACATTCTACAGCACCCCCACTGCTTAGGTTTCCTAATAACTCTGGTAAACCCACAACTTCTCAGTTCCATGAGGAAAT